>JBBPBX010039206.1:18497-30006 GCA_038048925.1 Garcialebias charrua
CCTGATGTGAAAATATTTTGTGAATTCTTATCTGACTCCCTTGGAAACAGCCTTGGACAAGCTGGATATCTAAATTCTCCTGAAGTGCTTACTGTGGAAAACACAGCTGTCTCTGTCTTGTCTGCTTACCCCCCCCCCTACCCCGGAGAACTTTTCTATGACCGTTAACGGAGTCCCGGAATGTGTCATGGACAGAAACCTCCCTGCCTCGGCCCATCTCTCTCAACATGCAATATGTTACTGTAACTAAATGTGCTTAAGATATGGTTTTTACTGGATCATGCGGTGTCTTGCAGACAAAACGTGATTCATTTTTTTTAATATCAACGCTGTAACCCCCATGGTTTCTTACCCTATTTTCCCACCTTTGACCTTCATCTGGTGACGGATGAGAGCGGCCGCGCTAATGAACATGTCATGTGTTTTGATAAGCAGCAGCTTTTTGCACTCAACTCTCTCTGGATGACTGTAATTACATATTTACGCTGTATCGGTGGAAATTGATGCAATGTTAATAAACCTATCTTGTATCTTGTATCTTGTATATATATAAATAGATAAATAAAATAAAAACAAATAAATAATAACCTGTCTGTTTTCCTCGTTTCCATGGTGTCACAGCCAAAGTGTATAGACAGCTTTGTCCAGGTTTAATTTTCAGGGTTGGGGCACCACTCACAACAGACAGATTTGTCTCCACCTATACAGTATGAGTAGCAACAAACAAACAAGATGAAGAAACCATAGAAAACATACAAAAACAACAAAATGAAAAATAAAAATGAGACACATGAACACAAGTTTATGGTTACAACACAATAAAACATCTAATAACTCATATAAATATCATTTAAATTGATTATGATGAATGGTAATCAGTTGGTTGTTTGAATAATAAAAGAATAAAATAAAAATGAGGACATAATATCTAACTAGAGAAATTGCATTTCCTGCAAAAATGCAGTGTGAATGCTTATTGCATTAGAACTTGCTGGAAAATGAGCTGAAATGAGCTAAAAAAAAAAACACATGGTGAAATGTGAGTGTAACAGAAGAACAAGCCTAAAATAGCAGAAGAAAGCAGAAAGAACACATTTGCTGAATTATGTTTAAATAAGCAGAAATTAGAACAAAAATAGGAAATTAGCTAAAAAAGCTGACATTAGCCACACACACAAAAAAAGCTGAAAAGTAGCTGAAAAGACAGAAAAAAAACTTGACTACCAAAAGGAAACGAAGAGCTGAAATGAGCTAAAACATGTCGAATTGGCTGAAAAGGCTATACTAAGCTATGCTAAAGCTAAGCTTTAAATAAATTTAAAAAAACTGGTACATAATGGAAAAAGCTGAAATTAGCACACAAAAAAAGTCTGAAAAGAGCATAGCAAGCTGAAATGAACAGGCTGAAAGTACCAGAAATTACCATGAAAAACTTGAACTTATTTGAAAACAGCTGAAATTAGCTAAAGAATACTAAAAATATAGCAAAAATTAGCAGAGGAATGCAGAAAGAACGTGTTTGCCCGAATAGGCATTTCAACACTTGCTCTTCTCAAGGGCGGACGTATCCTCTCTGTCTCCACTTTTGCTTTGTCTTGTCTGTGAAACTGTCTGAGAGCCTCCCTTCTACAAAATCTTCCGAATCATATGGACTTCAATTTGGTCAGTTGGTCCCTCAACACAACTGATAACATTTCTTCAAAAAGAAGACAGGCTTAGGCGAGCCGATTTGCCCTGTTAGCATGCACACAGCTGGATATCTCATCGACTTGGAAGACTTGATGATGTGTCTATCTCTGCTGTCATCTGTGGATCTTAAGGACGCATATTTAATTGGATTTATGATAACTGGTTCCTGCTTTTTGGATTCGGCTGGTTCCTGGTCTATCAACAAACAAGGAAGTCGTCAGCAGCAAATCTGGACCTGGTCAGGCTGCCTGCCTTACATGATGGCTTGGCTCATGTCTCGAGAACCCAGACTTTTGACTGAATGGATTAGATCTTGGGGAATTTCTCAGGCACGTTCCATTTGTTTGGTCATTTTAATTTGGACATTTCGGAAGCGAGTGGACCGACACAGACTGAAGGTAGATGTCATTAAAGTTCTGCCTGTCCCCAAAACAATCGTGTTTATCTGACATTCGGCTCCCCGACTGGCTTTGACAGGCCGTCTTATCTCAACATGTCTGGGAAGTTTTGTAAACCTGACGCTCTCCCCGCTCCCAACCCTTCTACTGAGGAATTTCCATGGACTTTTCAGAGGAGCCCAGCTGAATAAACATTCTGTCATCATTTCAGGACTCTGGATTCGTCTCTGGTCATCCTCGGCACCCAGAGGGAACTATTGTGTATGAACTGAGTGATTTTATCTGAACTCTGCAGTGCCTCTGTGTGTTGTCTGTGGCTGCTCACCGCCCTTGCGTCCTCCACCGCCTCCCCTCTGTGTAATGTCGGTGTCATTATGTGCTCGTGTGCGAGATTTGTTTTCATTATCACATTTTTGACCTTCAAACAGAGATCAAATATGTGTTAGGAATTCTTTTTATCTCCAAACTCTATGTGTCATTTTTCACCACTTTTAGTGTCTGTCCAAACAGGTCTCACTTGTAAATGAGTCTTTGGCTCAATGTGACTTATCTGTTTAAATAAAGGTTGAATTAATGAAAAAAAAAAGGCTGAAAGAAGCAGAAACGAGCACGAAAAGTAAAAATTGTCTGAAGAAAAGCAGAAATTAGCAGGGAAAAAACAACTGAAAAGTAGCTAGACAGAAAGAAGCTTAATTTACCAGAAGGAAGTAGAGAGAGCACGTTTTTTCTGAATTTGACTGGAAAAAGTTTAAATGAGTGCAAAAAATGTGGAATTAGCTGAAAAAACTAAACATTAGCATAAAACAGCTAAATAGAAGCTGAAATAGTGAAAAAAGCTGAAACTTGCAGAAATAATTTAAAGGAGACCACAGATATGTTTTTAAAATTTTTATGGTATTTCTTTGGGGTTACCAGACACTGTTCATTCAATTTAATACACAAAATAATTCTTAGATAATCAATTATACCCTTTTTAATTCTGCCATTTTTAACTTTCGTTTTGAACGACCGGTTTATGATAATGAGATCTCGTGGCACGCCCTTCAAAGATCTGCTTACATTAACTCCGCCCTCCAAAGGCAGACGAGGAAGTCAACTCACGTTACTGCCACAGAGTCGAGCTGAGCTGAATTGGACCGCAACAGATCACAGTGTACAAGTTGTCGTGTCATTTTTTATTCTTCCTCTGTCATGTCCAACTCCCTCTGACTCTCCCTCACTCTCACCGTGCGCGCGAGCTGGAGGGAGCGAGCAGTCACTGGCGGACACACATACACACACACACACACACACACTCACAGCGGTGCTGTCTTTTAATCTGAAAACTATCAATTTTAAATCTGCTTAGTGCTCCATTATCTGCGCCAGGAGGGTCAGAGAGGGTTTCTCCGAAACAAAAGGCTTTAAAAAAAAAGGGGGGGAAAAAAAAGATGCAATGGACAAGATGCGAACTTAGGTCTCCCAGGTGGCGGTCCAGTGCACTAATAATAATAATAATAATTGTCTAAGCTTGTCATCTGCGTATGTTTCCCATACACAGACGAAATTCGTCTCTGCATTTAACCCAACCACCTACCAGGCGGTGCAGTGAGCAGCCATAGAAGGCGCTCGGGGAGCTGGAGAAATAGGTGTGCACTCATAGACACCCCAAGATGTGTAGTGGCCGGGACGCGAACCCGCGTCCTTCGGGTCCCAAGTCAAACGCTCTAACCACTACACCTAACCACTCAACCAAACTGGCAGTTGTGCAAAAGTAGTCCTTCATCATATAAGAAGTGTAATTCTTCTTCGGTAATGTCGCCTGGACATTGCCATTAAAAATAAAATTAAGCCACGCATCTCTGCTCTCTGAGACTGGAAGAGTGTGTATCGACACATGTTGTGTAATGCAGCCAACAACGCAACATTTAACTTTAGGAGCCATTCTGCTGAGATGAACTATTCTTCTTCTTCTCCATTTGATTTATGGCGGATCGCAAACAACTGTTAGGTGCATACCGCCACCTAGTGTGCAGGCTGAGATGAACTCAGGAACCGCGTGGGTGGAGCATTACCAGGGGTTGCTAGGTGACGGGGGCGGGACAAAGGTTGGGATGGGTTGTGGCTGTGGGTTGTGGCTGCGGTTTGTGACGTAACAAACCGCAGGAAGTGCAATCGGCCCGTTTCTATCTAAGATAAATAAATATACTTATAGTAAATAAACCACTGGGTGCATTTTTTTGGCCTTAGGACTGTTTTTTTATGAAGTAAATACCCAAAGTTGAGTACAAAAACATTAAAAAGTGAATTTTGCATCTGTGGTCCCCTTTAAAAGGAGCATAACAAGCTGAAATTAGTAGAAATATGTTAGGAGGTGCACAAAAATGTTGTAGTTAGCAGAATGAGTCTGAAAGGAGAACATCAACGTTCACACAAATATACAAAAACTTATTATCTTGTAAATCTTATATACAAGCTGAACAGTAATAAAGTTCACGTGTTGTAGTAATCTGTGTGTTTGTACTTTCAGAGTCAGCTTTTTCAGGCTGTTGTTGGGAATATCCAGCTGAGTGTGAGTGGTTGTCCCAACAGGGCAAGATAATGTCACATGTTCCACTAGCAGGGGCCGCTCTCCATTTGCTCCTGGGGTCAACACGTGCGCTGTGCCGTCACGGTCATCGTGCAAAGGCAGCTTGTCCTGTAAAGAGGAAGAGAGAGACGGCAGAGCGTAAATCACACACAAACCAGTGTTCAGTGTGTGCAACGAGGCAACGCTCATGCATGAACGAAGTGACTCAAAGAAAAGGAAAAATACTAAACGTGTTCTCAAAACAAAGAAGCGGGGCTGGTAATGTTAGACAAGTTCCTACGTCAAAGCAAACTAGCAGGATAGAGCAGTTAAGAGCTGCAGAATGTGAGAAATTTAAGCTCCACCCCCTACATGGTGAGTCCCACGCATTGGTGGTTCAGTGGTAGAATTCTCGCCTGCCACGCGGGGGCCAGTCACGTATAGGTGTAACGGACTGACATCAGGACGTGGGTTCAAGTCCCAGTCCTGGCAGAAATTTCTCAAGCAATTTCTCAAGTAAATTAAATGTAGCAATGGGATAATTGAGCAAATGTGCAAAACAGGTACAAAAGCATGTCAGAAATGCACCTGGAATAGGTGTGGTTACAGCTGTACAAAATAAAACACTACAAAGGTAAAGTTTATCATATCAAACTTTAATTGGGCAACTATTTTACAAAAATTGAAATGAAGTACAGAATTCTTCCATAAAAAATATAAAAACATTCAGGACTTTCCTGAAAATACATTCATGGTATAGATAAAATACCAAAAACACTGTGACCTTGCTATATAACATGTTTTCTTTCTGTGAAATATTTACATGTGAACTTCCCAGATTTACAGTATTTTCAGTTTTTTAATTTGCATAAATATATGAAGATATATTCGGTTTCCTCCCACAGACCAAAAAACATGCATGTTAGGCTGATTGGTGACTCTAAATTGACCCTAGGTGTGAGTGAGAGAGTGGATGGTTGTTTGGTGTGAGTGAGACAGGTCCCTCTTGTAAATGAGTCCCCGTGACTCAACGAGGCTAGCCTGTATAAATAAAGGTTGAATGAATGAATGAAAAGATATAGAATAATAATAATAAAATAACTAAATAAACATCTCAATAGAACTATATGAGGAAAATATCAAAAAGACTGTGACCTTGCTATAACATGTTTTCTTTCTGTGAAATATTTAAATGTTAACTTCCCATATTTACAGTATATACAGATTTTTTATTTGCATAAATATATGAAGATATAGAATATTAATAATAAAATAACAAAATAAACATCTCAATAGAACTACAGTATATGAAGTTTATTTTTTCCTCTCTGCCACCCATCTCTGTTTCTCTGCCTCATAAAAATGAGATTTGGAGAACTCCTCCCAACTCATCTCCCTGACCATACCCTGTGACTGATAAATGGACAGAACCTTTGATGGACAATATATATATTTTCCTGCCACACCAGGGAACCCAGTATGGATGTGTGGGCTGTTTGGTCCCTGCTTCAGCTCCCTATGACAAAACCTGCAAACACGGCCTGTTGGCTGAGATTCTGTTCTTTTTCTCTTCTTGTCATTTTTTTCCTCCACCCGTTTTTGTTTCCTGCAGTTCCCTTTGAAAGAAAGTTGTGGTAGAAAATTCCTCAAAGGACATGTTTGGATTGCAAAGTCCCTCAGCACCATAAGTACCATGAACCTTTTTTGAGCAGTAAAAGTAACGAACAGGTCCCTGCATGAAGAAAAAATGAATGGAGGAACCATCAGTCTCATAACGAGACTGGCTGTCCACAGGAAAGACAAGTCTTTGTCTTTTCTTCTGCTCGGGCTGTTGTTGCTGCTGCTTATTTAAAATGCCCTCCACAATTTTCTCTAACGAGTCCTGTGTAATAGGGATGGACAAAGCAGGTGCGTGTGGATTGAAGACAGGCGGCTCAATGGTGGTCACAGACACACTGGTTGACTGACCGGTTAAAGTGTGCCACAGTTCCTGGGTTTCCACAAGTTTTTCAGGGCTTGTATTTAACGAAGAGCTGGTGTTCAGGAGCTTTGACAAGTGCTTCACATACCATGACATGTGAAGCTTGGGTGTTTCTGCAGCAAGCCATCAATCGCCTCTTTCATAGGTGGTGTCCAGCATGTGTGTGATCCAACACAAAGACACGTCCACCGGTCTTTACTGGTCCAGTGCGGGCACTCCTTGGTGAGGATCGCAGAGGCAGAGGATGTGAAGTCTCTGAAACACAATAAGGTAAGTACAATTCATCAGTATAGGTTTATAAATTTCCTAAATTTAATCCAGAAATGTAAATACATAGCACTGTGTTTGCTCACCTGTTGTAGAAACTTGTCCCAACTATCACCCGAGGCCGGCCCACACCAGAAGAAACCACCTGTGGATGAGGACATCCATGAAGACATGGAAGGTTGTAGTTGTTTTTCAGCCGGGACAGGATTTCATTTTCAGGTTTCCAAATGAAAAATGGGTGAAGCTGAAAGAAGTTGGGCGAGGGAAGCTCAGCCACTGTGTCTATGAGCTCAGGCTGCAGAGGATGACGCCAGAGGGAAATTACATGTCCAAGATGACGTACAGCACAACTAATAACATTTCTTCAAAAAGAAGACAGGCTGTAGGGGAGCCGATTTGCCCTGTTGGCATGCATACAGCTGGATATCTCATTGACTTAGAAGACTTGATGACGTGTCTATCTCTGGCAGAGATAGACACGATAAGGATGCATACTTAATTGGATTTATGATAACTGGTTCCTGCTTTTTGGATTTGGCTAGTTCCTGGTCTATCAACACACAAGGAAGACGTCGGCGGCTAATCTAGACCTGGTCAGGCTGCCTGCCTTACATGATGGCTTGGTTCATGTCTCGAGAACCCAGACTTTTGGCTGGATGGATTAGATCTCGGGGATTTTCTCAGACACGTTCCATTGGTGTGGTCATTTTAATTAGGACATTTTCGGAAGCAAGTGGACCGACACAGACTGAAGGTAGATGTCATTAAAGTTCTGCCTGTTCCCAAAATAATCTTATTTATCTGACATTCGGCTCTCCGACTGGCCTTGATAGGCCGTCTTATCTCAACACGCCTGAGAAGTTTTGTAAACCTGATGCTCTCATCCCCTTCCCAAACCTGCTACTGAGGAATTCCACGTACTTTTCAGAGGAGCACAGCTGAATAAACATTCTATCTTCATTTCAGGACTCTCGCTTCTGGCCGACCTTGGCAGCCCCCCCCATGAGTGTGCACAGATCTGTGAGCTGGCTGCTCAAACCGCCTTTGAGTCCACCCTGCCCTCTGCGTAATGTTGGTGTCATAATGTGCTTGTGTGCAAGACTTTTTTTCATTACCACATTTTTAACCTTCAAACAGAGATCAAAAATGTGTTAGGAATTTTTTTTGTCTCCAAGCCCTATGTGTTATTTTTCACCACTTTTATTGTCTGTCCAACAGGTCTCACTTGTAAATGAGTCTTCGAGGCTCAATGTGATTTATCTGTGTAAAGGTTGAATGAAAAGTGTTGCTTTAAAACATTGAGATAAGTGGTCCTTCTTGAGCTCAGCGTGACCTCAGAGGATGGAGGCTAATGAGAAGTCAGATGTAATGGGCAGGAGTTTAAGTCTGGGAGGGTTTAGGCTTTGAATGAACTTTCTCAAAACTGTCACTGATTAATAGTTTGAGTGGGGAAGTTAGAATGTGAGAGGTAAAGAATTAAACAACTACACTGGAGTTTGCTAATGAGCTAAAAGACAGTTGGACCACAGTCACTGTTGGTAACAAACTACACTGTAATGGATTAAAATCTTGCAGAACCCAAAATGTTCTCTTTCTCAAGAAGGCCTGAATGTGCTGTGGTCAGACTAGACCAAAATTGCACTCTTTGGTATCAACTTAAAACTACTGTGGAGGAAAAGCAATGCTGATTATGATCTGAAGAACATCTCAACAGTTAAGTACAGAGATGGAAACATCATGCTTTGATGCTGTTTTTCTGCTAATAGCACAGGAAGACACAACCACATTGAATGGTCAATAGCTTTGGTTGGGGTTACTAAAAATAGCTCCCTACGTAATATGTGATGTCAGCAAGTACCCAGATGTCTGGCAAACAAAACTTTGAGTACAAAACAATTAGCATTGTAGTCCTGGTATGCTCTGTTAACAGAACAGCAGAAAAATGGTGTTTAGGAAGCATTGTTGCTACAGGACTTGCAATAGTGACGGCTGATATGCTGACAAACCTCTCATGCAAGGTATTTGGTTCTTGCCATTTTTCAAAGCTGATTACTCAAGGAGAGAAATGTGATTGATGGATTCGACTATGGCT
This sequence comes from Garcialebias charrua, assembly GCA_038048925.1. Lineage (NCBI taxonomy): Eukaryota > Metazoa > Chordata > Actinopteri > Cyprinodontiformes > Rivulidae > Garcialebias > Garcialebias charrua. Next base: position 27,473 of record JBBPBX010039206.1, read on the forward strand.
GAGTTGGCTTTGACTGGACAATAATGATGATGATGATTTGATGATTTATTTGTTTTCTCAGGGACAGTGCACAACAATACATTGACCTACAAAAACAGGAAAGATGCATTGTGCCAGGTTATAGTAATAATACTAATTTCCGCCTGTAGTCCCCGGACAGGTTGATGTTTAACAAGAGTAACGGATTTTTGTAAGTGGATGAGAAAACCATTAAACACAAATACAGACACAATATATACTACATACATATCATACCTCGCCCCTCAAATATACCATACATTAAAAAACTTTCAAAATTTCACCAGTTTTCTCACACACACACGCACTACCAGTTTGTTCACACACACACACACACACACACACACTCACACACACACATCATATATACATAATCACACTTCTTCAAACAGACCTACAAACTGTACTTTCACTCACACACAGTCATCACTGGTGGGTGCAAACCTGCTTCGATAAAAGCCATTTCCTTGTCAGATGTGCAAACGTTGGGAAACTTGTACATTTTATGATCTCATTAGGCAGAATATTCCACTGACTCATGGCAACAACAGAAAAGACGGATTTAGCAAAAGAGGTCCTACATTTAGGGATGCTGCACTCTCCTCTAGAGGTCGCCCTTGTGACTCGAGTTGTTTTTTCTGAGTTCAATATGACAAACCTTCTTAGAGGAGGAGCAGCCATACCATGGATGATTTTAAAAAGTAGACAGATATTTGCATGGAATATTAAATTGTCAAAGTTTAAAAGATCATATTTGAAAAGAATATGACAGTGGTGATATTGTCTGGATTTCCTATCATGAATTTTTATTGCACTTTTGAACATTGATTCAAGAGGCTTTAGAGCTGTTTTACTAGCCTGTGACCAGCTAGTCATGCAATACAGAAATGTGTTATGTATTGTCATCATTGTATGTTCCCATACAATGGTGAAATTGGCTCTCTGCATTTGGCCCATTCACCGCCAGGTGGGGCGGTGGGCGGCTGTGGAGGGCGCCTGGGGAGAAACTGGCAATAATGTGTCCTGCTCAGACACACCAAGAGATGTGCAATGACCGGGGATCGAACCCGGGGAGGGTCCCGAGTCGGCTGCCCCACCCCTACACCATCTCAGCCCTAAAGAAGAACACTGGCATCTAAGTGGCAGGAAAATATTTGTTAAACATTTGAGATCCTAAAAATACCACCATCATCCTGGCATTCTTTACCTGGATAAGTGTAAAATTAGTCTGAAATTGGCTTATATGTAAGACTAGCAAAACAATGAAGAAATTTTAAAATTTATTTCTGTTTCCAAGCCAAAAGCAGATGAGAATGTAGAACTACAGTAATCCATTTTAAGAACATTTTCACACACAAAAAAAAAAAAAATAGAATAATAGAACCCATCACTTGCAGCTAATGGCTAACACCTGCTAACAAAGTCAAATAAAAGAAGCGGCTAGCAAAGTCATTCTTCATTCTGCCGCCAGAAAGTTGTGCAATACTGTACATGGCAAAACGATAGCATATATTCTACATGAAATCTTCTGTCATCTGTGCTCTTTCTCACTGAGGCAAAAGAGAACGAATTAGCACGGAAACACCAGGAACGCCATTCAACCTTTATTTATACAGGTTAGTCCCAATGAGCCTCAGGGTCCAGGAAATGGGGACTGTGGGAAAGAGGTGAAAAAGAGAGTCCAGGCAGGATTGGAGTGGATGGAGAAAAGTTTCAGGAGTGATTTGTGACAAAAAGGTGTCAGCAAAGGTCAAAGGAAAAGTTTACAAGACAGTGGTGAGACCAGCTATATTGTATAGTCTGGAGACAGTGTGACAAAAAGACAGGAGAAAGAACCGGAAGTGGCAGAAATAATAATAATAATAATAATAAATTCAATTTATAATGCACTTTTCATTAATAAAAATCCCAAAGTGCTACAAAGTGCAACAAAAGCAAAAATCAAATAAAACAAGTGATAAAATCAAGTAAAATCAATAATAATATCAACTAAGATCAAAGACAAAATCATGTGGAGGCAGAATAGGCCTGCTTAAAAATAAATAAATAAAACAAGTGATAAAATCAAGTAAAATCAATAATAATATCAACCAAGATCAAAGATAAAATCATGTGGAGGCAGAATAGGCTTGCTTAAAAAGAAAAGTCTTTAAGCCGTTTTTAAAGTCAACCAGTGACTGTGGAGCTCTCAGGTAGTCAGGGAGGGAGTTCCATAGGCGGGGGGCAGCCACACAGAATGCCCGGTCTCCCATGGTCCTTAATTTGGTTCGTGGAATGTGAAGTAGATTACTGTTCTGTGATCGTAGAGACCGGGTGGATGAATATGGTGCAAGAATGTCCTTTAGATAGTCAGGTGAAGTTCCGTGTAAGCATTGATGTGTAATGAGAGCAGTTTTGTACTGAATTCTGTAGGTGACAGGAAGCCAATGGAGGTTATGGAGAATGGGTGTAATATGTTCAAATTTACGAGCTCTCAATAAAATCCTTGCTGCACTGTTTTGAATATATTGAAGTTT
>JBBPBX010039207.1:2500-26807 GCA_038048925.1 Garcialebias charrua
TAAATGAGTCCTCGAGGCTCAATGGTATTAACCTGCCTAAATAAAGGTTGAATGGAAGATGGACTCCAAAAAGTAATCAATTGTAGATATACAGTGCAAGAGTGGGCTTTAATAAATCTTTATTAGCAGCTTCAAACTAACAACAACTTTATAAACTCAACACACAGCTGAATGCCATTTTAAAGGTGCTTTAATTGATACAATTTATTTAAATTACCAAACAAAAGGATTAGATTTAGCGGGGAATAGGATTTTTATGGATTATTGGCCACGGAAGTTAATAGGCAAACACAGCCTCCTTTTTTAAAGTGTTGAGTAAATTTGTAGCATTGTAAGTCACTCACAGGGCATTTACTTTGTCCAGAAACATTCTTCTTAATCTGCAGGAATGTGAGCAGGAGAATGAGTAATCCAGTTCATAACACAAATCAGCTGTTTTCATTCTGTTGCTTTTCACAGCATTTTGGTTCCATTCAGCAAGGTACTCTTTATATTCAATTGAACCATTTCAATCCAGCTTTGCTAATGGTAACCAAGCAACAAATACAAGAGAGCATTTCTCACAAAGGAGCATGTTTACATCAAGTATATGTGAAAGAAATATTGTAGTTTATGGATAAATATCTGTATATAAATGTGTTTGATGTGATGAGACTCTGGTCATTCCTGCACCCAGAAAGGTAACTTAGCAACAGAGGATGAAAGTGGACTCATTTGTTGAGATCTTTTATTCTCTACCCAAAAACATAGAAGGAAGACAAAAGTAGTACTAGCATTTCTCATCTACATAAGTTTGATTTTCCTATTAAAGTTAAGATGCTGATCATCATCATGTACCATAACCAAGTAACTCTTTCCAAGAACAAAAATCAGTGGAAAACATTTGTGTTTTCAAATATTTCTTATAACAACATAAAAGTTCCCTACACAGTGTTTAAATGTAAAAATTCATCACTAAGTTGCTGCAAATTCCTCATCAATTTACCGTACTTTCCGCTGTACACGTCGCACTGCCATATAAGTCGCATCAGTCCAAATATGTCTAATGAAGTGGAAACAAACATAAATAAGTCACTTTGACGTATACGTTGCATCTATTAGGCGTCACCGCTGACGCGTTGTATTTGTTATGCGTCATCGCTGACCACCCGGAAATGTGGGACGGCGTTGTGCCAAAAATCGGTTGGCTGCCAAAAGGCGGCCACAGGAGCATGCACGGGAGGACTTTAACAAGAATTTAACAAGATTAACAGTTAAAAACAATTGTTATATAGCAAATTATAGCAAAGGTGTGTCTCAGTTTAACGTTTCCTTAATGCATTTAACGGTCAAATCAGCTGCATTTCACCAGGGCGGCGCAGTGAAATGCATCTGATTTGACGTTTGCTCCAGGAGTTCCTAAGCGGCACGAAGATGTCTTGGTATGGCAAGCCAAGTGACTCATTAATAGCCACTTTTACCTATTAATGAGACACCTGAGTTGCCATATTACTCGAGTGCCCTCTAGTGGCTGAAAATTATAGTGTTCAATATTTCCCATGTCAGAATTAATGGAATCGTCAGATCTCAGACAAAATTGGGTTATAAATATGGGGGACAAACGTATATTAGTCGCTTCGGTGTATAAGTTGCAGGACTTGCAAATGTATGCAAAAAGATGCGACTTATACAGCGAAAAGTGCGGTATATGTTTTCACACTTGCCATTTTAACTGGAACTTTTGTTTGTTTGTTTGTGTTTTGCAGGTGATTTTGCAGGTGAAGCAACAAACGTTGGAGACACTGGAAAAAAGCAGCAGCACTGGGTGACAAAGAACAACAGCGAAGATCTGGAAAATCAAAGTTTCAATGAATCCAACCATAGATTTTCTTTATGTAAAGATCTATTTTTTAACCAAGCACATATTTAAGGTAATACTGTGAGCTGGTGTGAAGAGATTAATTACTGAGCTGTCTATTATACCACAGGTGCCATATAAAAACACAAGATTTGGGTGAATAATTTCTTATTTTTATCCTTTTTTCAATCTAAGTTAACAGTAACTGCACTGTCAATGCACACAGAATACAGTACAATGAACCAAATTTAAATAAGTTAATTTGTTTACGACTCGTTGGAACAAACTTCATTTTACATCTGAGCTAAAGTTAAAAAATGGTAAAACCTGAAATGTTTTTTTTTTATCTGCTGTATTACATTGGCTGAAGCACATGAACAAATTCAGCACTATCCTTTAAATATGTCTTGCTGTTGCTACTAAATTGCTTTTGTATTGTTTAGTTTTTGTGTTTTGTTTGATTTATTTGAGCATTTGTTTTATTTGGTGAATAAGTAAAGATATTGCACACTGCCTTAGCTGGATGACCTCCAACTGCAGTTTGTTCTACTGTCAAAGCAGCATGTAGCCGACAATAAAACACGCCTGCAGCGAAGCAGGATGTCTTTTATTGAATTAAACTCATTCTGACCGATGCTGGGTTTGGATACTGAGTCGAACAGGTTCTTATGTTTGAAAGTGTTTACAATATTTTGGAAACATGGAGACAAATAAATCCAAATTACTTGGATTCTGAGGTTTGTAAAGATGCTTTGGAATTTTTTTTTGACCCATTAGTACGTAGTTCATAAATTGAAATTGATCGGAATTGACTTTAATAAGTGCATTAATTGAATTAAATGAATACAATGTAACTTACTGAGGAAAAGTTATTACATAAAATAATTTAAAAAAAAAGAGTTGATTGTTGTCAAGTTGGCAATTCAGAGGAGAGAAAAACACTGTTAACACCTCCAGATATTATAAACTGTTTTCTTGTGTTCGTAGCCTTGCAACAATTGAACTGATGACCTCACATGCAGAGTTGAAACTGGTTATAAAAAAACAGCACGACTCCAATTTCCAAAAAGTTGAGACATTGTGTACAATGTAATTAAAATCAGAATGCAATCATTTGCAAACTCCATAGCCCATTTTGTTTATAATAAAACACTGTGAATATATCAAATGTTTAAATTAAGAAATTGTACCACGTTTAAGAAAAGATATAATTTTGAATTTGATGGCAACAGCACATCTCAAATACTGGCCATGTTTGCTACTGTGAAGCCTTCACCCTCCTTTTACCAACAGTCTGTAAACATCTAGGACCTGAGGAGAGTGGCTGCTGGAGTTTATGGAGTGGACTACTGCTCTGTTTTAGTCTGAGTATTATTGTAGTTGTTCAATACACCTGGGTCTTTGCTGGATATTTTTTGTTTTATGTGTCAAATGTTTTGTAGTTGGTGAGAGATTCGGACCACAGGCTCTCCAGTTCAGCACAAACCTGTGTATACTTGGCTGCATAGATGGTGCCTTTCCAAATGTGTAAGCTGCCCGTGCTGTAGACACTAATGCACCCCCATACCATCAGAAAGGCAGACTTTTGAACAGTGTGCTGATAACAGGCTGGATGCTTCCTCTACTTTTTGGTACAGGGCATGTGTCTGTGTTTTCATATACACATGTAGTCCCTCGCTACTTCATGATTCATTTTTCTTGGACACGCTCTATCGCAGTTTTTCAAAATAAGATTGGACATGACACACGATTGGCTGATTGATGGATGAGCCACACAGTCGACATGGATTCAGCTTTCTGCCACCTGCCAGCGCTCTCGGCCACGCCCACTTCTCTGCTGCACAGCGGAGTTCATCACACACTGCAGGAGGAAGCTTCTCCTTCAGCTGTGGGCTGCACACAGGTGCAGCAGTGGTAATAATTTAAAATAATTTGATTTAAATTAAAAAATCCATGCCGATTGTGTGGCTCATCCATCAATCAGCCAAATTGTGTGTTGTGTCCAATCTTATTTTGAAGGGGGAAAAAATGCGATAGAGCAAGTCCAAGAAAAATTAATCATGAAGTAGCGGGACTACTGTACATTATTTTTATCTGACCACAGTCCACTTTGCCTCTGTTCACTTTAAAGGAGCTGTGGTTCAGAGAAGATGTGGCTTCTTTGCACGATAGAGCTTTAACCAGAACTTGTGGGTAGCCTGGTGAACTGGTTTGCAGACAACGATTTGTGGAAGAGTTCCTGAACCCATGCAGTGATACCCACAACAGCTCCAGACCTGGGCCCGATCATCAGCATCCAATATTCACTTCAGCCTTAGTAAACTCAGATTTCTCCAGATTATTTTGTTGGATGATATATGAACTGTAGCCGGCGATGGTATTTTCAAAGTTTTGCCATATATCTGTTGAAGAACATTATTCCGTGGGTGTTCCACAATTTTTAAAGTCAGTTTTGTGCAGTTTGTTGAACCTCTGCCCATCTTATTTGAATTGCTTCAGAGAGATTTGGCCTTTCTGTGTTATTTTTTATGCTTAGTCCCCTGGTGCCAATTAAACCTATTTGTTGCAAAATACAACTGAGCTGTTTCATATACCACTTATTTTTAGAGCCCCTGTTCTAATTTTTTTTTGTTTGTTTTAAAAAAGGTACTATTTCTTCTTTTAAACGTTTGATGTATTTATTATGTTCCAATGTGAATAAAATGTTTGTGACTAGCAAATCATTGAATTCTGATTTTATTTGCGTTTTATGTAACATACCAAGTTTTAACAATTTACACAAGTTAATCTTCATTCCTGGCATCTGCGTCTCTGCCTTGGTTGGGCTTTTGAACTCTTTAGTAAGCTCAGTCAGTTGACTGCTGCATGTGAACAGCTCTATTATTTGCGTGGCCACTCGTCACAACATAATGTTAAAAAGCATTAGAAAACAACAGCAGAAAGCATCACATGATCAAAAAACAGCTTGAAAAAAACTTCCCAAACTGAGTATTTTAGCAAAAAAGTGCTCGGTTGAAATCCTCAACATTTAAAATAAACACAATGAGACCTGAAGATGCTACAACAAAGTGCAGCACCAAGTTCCAACTATACAGATCACTGCCATCATTTTAGTTACCATTTATGCTCTCTCACAAATCTCTGTGTGACACACACCAACACACACATTCTTTGTGTGTTAAAAAAATAAAAGCCCTATCACTTAAGTAGGGGGCAAGCCAATATAACATCATAAATGTGTGAAATATATAAATATATAGTTTTTTTTTCTCCTTTGAGCAGGTTCATAGCAGTGATTTTGCATGGCAGTAATGCATAATAAAGTGTTGACACAATGACAATTTTTGCCTATGAACTCCTTTCTCTTTCTTCCTCCATTCCAAAATGACACACTTCAATTGGCTCAGTTTGGCTCTGCACATTTATTATCTGTCATAAACGCACTGTTGACTGCCCTCAACCTATTGTCTGTAATTCATCACGGAGAGCCACCATCTGAAGTAACATAAAAGCAGCCATACGGCACTGAACCTCAGTCATGTGCATACTAAGGAGATTTTTACCCTTTTTAACTTATGCAGTAAGAAAAAACACCAACACTCAATACACAACCATTATATTCTTCATAACTACTATACAGTATACAGCATTTGGTACTTTTTAAATCACACAGTAAACCCTATGTTTTAGGTTAAACAAAAATAATCAACAGCATATTTATAGTAGGTACATTACATTTGTCTAGGATGTGATCAATATTTTATTACATCACATTTTATCTTAGGGGAAAAAGACAAGGGCTCTTCATTAATGTACAGTATTTTACATGCTTTTCCATTTTATTTTATTATCAAGTTCATGACTGCCACCTGGTGTAGAAATGGGAGAAGTGCAGTTTCAATGGTAAATTTACCCAAATAATAGATTGAATTGAATAGAATAGACCAGGGGTGCCCAAACATTTTCCCTGAGAGGGTCAAAAGGAAAATCTACCAGAGGGCTGCGGGACTAATGTGATAATATAATGCATGAAATGCAAATATTTCTTTGAGTAAAGTAAGTTTATTTTTATACAGTTATTTAACCTTCCTTTCTGTATAAAAATGTTACAGAACACAAAATATATCATGATAAATGTCATGTATAGGAAATTGAAACAAATGTAATTTTTGGCATTTCAATATATAAATGTACAGGTGCTGGTCATAAAACTAGAATATGATGAAAAAGTTGATTTATTTCAGTAATTCCATTCAAAAAGTGAAACTTGTGTATTATATTCATTCATTACACACAGACTGATATATTTCAAATGTTTATTTATTTTAATGTTGATGATTTATAACTGACAATTAATGAAAACCCCAAATTCAGTATCTCAGAAAGAACAAGTATATTACTTAAGACCAATAAAAAACAAAGATTTTTTAGAAATGTTGGCCAACTGAAAAGTATGAACATGAAAAATCTGAGCATGTCCAGCACTCAATACTTATTTGGAGCTCCTTTTGCCTGGATTACTGCAGCAATGCGTCGTGACATGAATCAGTCTGTGGCACTGCTCAGGTGTCATGAGCCCAGGTGTCTCTGATAGTGACCTTCAGCTCTTCTGAATCGTTGGGTCTGGTGTGTCACATCTTCCTCTTCACAATACTCCATAGATTTTCTATGGGGTTAAAGTCAGGCGAGTTTGCTGGCCAATTAAGAACAGGGATACCATGGTCCTTAAACCAGGTACTGGTAACTTTGGCACTGTGTGCAGGTGTCAAGTCCTGTTGAAAAATGAAATCTGCATCTCCATAAAGTTGGTCAGCAGCAGGAAGCATGAAGTGCTCTGGCTGCGTTGACCTTGGACCTCAGAAAGCACGGTGACCGTACAGTGAGCTCTAAAACGAGATCTGTTAAAGAAAAACAATTCCAATTTTTTTTTAAGTCATCAGATATGTGCAAATTTTACCTTGCCAATTATAAACTGAATCTTGTTTTCTTTTTAATAAATCCAAACTGTTCAACTTCAAACAAAATAAGAACTATTTCTGTCTTGTATTAATGCAGATAATAATAAAAAAACTAAAACAATATGATGCAATCCCGTTTTCTGCAGTTATTTTAATTTTACTTTAGTGTCTGTTGTGTAGTTTACCCTTATTTTTATGTATTGTTTTTTTAATTAAATGTATTCATTTTACATCAATAAAAAACAACGTTTAAACATACAGTGAGTAATATGAAAGACATAAAATGAAAGGAGGCAGAGAGAAGAAATTATCTTATAGTATCTGCCCCTTTTTTCTCAAAAAACAAAAAATACAAAAGCAAACTCAATCCAAACAATTAACTCAAGCAATGTTTTCCAAGTAATTGAATAAAAAAACTTCATTTGTTGACTAGAAAATTACTAATAGAATGGATTTAACTAAAGATTTTTGTATTTTTTTTAACAACTTAGATTTTATCATTTTTTTAAGCACGAGCATAGATTTAGCATATTTAACATCGTTTTCCAAATTGTTCCATAAATCAATTCCCTGTATCGAAACAGTCCGACCCTTTAAAGTAGTTCTGTACTGAGGTTTTGTAAAAATCTCAGTTCCCTTAAGACTATAACAAGACCTTCTCTTAACAAAAAACATTTGAACGTTTGGAGGCAGTAAGTTGTTTTGAGCTTTATACATAACTAATGAAATATAATCCACCAAATCATAAAATTTCGATAACTTAAGTTGGTTAAATAATATATTTGATGGATGACAATAAGGTTTTCCTAAAATAATTCTCACAGCTCTTTTCTGTAAAATAAAAAGAGGCTTTGTTATAGTTTTACATGCCTTCCCCCAAACTTCAACACAATAAATTAAATGTGGAACAAAAATGGTATTATATAACAAATACAAAGCTGTCTCATTCAAAAAATCTTTAACTTTATACAGTACCGCAGTAGTACGAAGCAAAGTGAAGGACAAGGGTCTGGTTTTCTTTTCAATCGCTTTTCTTTTCTTTTTTCTTTTTTTTACAAGTGAAAGTGCACTGATACAGCGAGGAGACTTGTGTTGCGAATGATCAACGCATCGTTACGCAATTGGTCAATGCTGCAACAAGATGTCAGCAGCAGACCAATCAGCGGCGAGGTGGATGAGTCGTTGACCAATCAGCGGCGAGGCGGATGAGTCGTTGACCAATCAGCTGACAGCTCGTAGTTTATCGTGTTTAGCGAGTGAGCGTTGAGGGTGGGGTGACTCAACCCCGGAAACAGCCTCTTCTTTTAACATCTTGTCGCCAGCGGAGCAGAGTTCATGTAAACTGCCGTAAAACCTCACAGAAGAAGAAGAGCAGAGTTCACTGGTGAGTCACATTTACTGTGCTGAATTTTATTAATCTGTGGCGTGATTTGAAATGTGCTGCGTGATAAAACAAAGCGTGGCTTTGCTTTTTTGAGCCGGTGGGTACAGACATATGTGTCAGGGCATGGTGGGCTCCCTCTGTTGTTACCGTCACGCGAGCAGAGGAAAAAAAAAAAGATACAGTAAGTTGGCGGTTAGCTGAACAAAACGTCTCTTTAACTCACGTACATTTTAATGTTAAAAAATGGTCACTCTTGAAGTGTGTAAATAAAATAATGGCTTCTCCCTTTCTCATCACGTTCATCTGCTTCCACCGGAAACCGTTAGCTTTACGAGACTCGTAGCTGCTTCCAGATCCCGGACAGTGACAGATTTAACAGATAATAACAAAAAACACATTAAAAAAAAATGTTCAAACGTCCTAATTCATACTTCAATTTTAACTTGCTGCTTCCAATTAGTCAGACTTTCTCGTGAACATTTTAAAAGTGGTCTTGGGCAGTATTTGTTTAAGTCTTTTAGAAGGTTTTCCGACATTTTTCTTTGGATTTTCAGCACTTTTTCAATGATCTGTTTGTCCAGGAACTGACCAGTTTTAGATGAATCTCTCCTGTTAAGCCTCTTCACTCTGACACGTGGTATAAAAAGGCTCCTAACAACTCATGGAAGGAACCGGTGCTGTGAGGAAACACACCACAAAACTTCAAAAAGAACTAAATGTAAACTGGTTCTTTATCATGCTGTGCTGTAAAACACATGTAAACATATGTGTGTTTACATGTACACACAGTCACACACACACACGTTGTAAATAGGATGTTGAAGCATTTGAGTTCAGCATCTTTGCATTTACATTATTTTCCTGTCACTTCTTTACTCCCAACACACACACACACTTTTTTGTTGTTGTTGCAAACTACACTAGTATACTGTACTGACGTGATCAGGTACAAAGACTAGACAGTAAACTAATAAAAGTAGCGACGCATGTTGCCCGCGGTCTTGGTTGCAAGCCAAAGTTTTCAACAAAGATCTTGAAGGATCTGTGTGTGATCTGAGTCTTAGCGACTTCACAAATATGTTATAAATCAATCACCGATGCATCCATAATCACATTTCAAACAAGGGTGGACAACATTAGAAATGAGAACATTACAGGTACAGCACATGTTGAATGGCAAGGGGATAAAGAGAGCAGACTGAGATGTGGCAATGCAGAGAAAAGACAGTGGGTGTATTGGTAGAAGGATGTTAGAAATGCAGCTGCCAGGAAAAAGAGAGATACAGGTAGTCCTCGACTTACGACGGAGATCCGTTCCTACGCTGTGTCGTAAACCGAATTTTGACGTAAGTCGGAACATACGTACATACTGCACCTTATATGTTCAGTACTGTATTTTACCAAGCACTTAGCCTATCCTAACACAGTACCCTACATAATTATCAAAAACACATACATTTGGAGCCATAATGAAGGGGGGAAAAAAGTTAATTTCCTACTGGGATGCTGGTGAAGCCGTTTCCTCCGTCCCTCCTCCGTATTCTCTATTGTGTTTATGTCGTAAAACCGCCGTCCAGCTCGGTCCATCCTCCGTATTGGTTTACGGCGTAAAACATGGTTCACAGTACAGTTTTTTTTTTTGTTTTTTTTTATGTCCAGAGGACTAGACTTTGCTTTTTTAGAGAGTACAGGGCAGAATTCCTCTGCAGCTATGTTTACGAAGTAAAACCGGAAACTGCATAACACAGCTTTTCAAAATAAATGTTCACATTTTTTAAATTATTTTTAAAAAAATGGGAAATGCGTCGTAACCGCGAAACATCGTAACTCGAGACCGTCGTAAGTCGAGGACTACCTGTATATGGATGTAGTTAAAGAGGGCATGGAAGAAGTTTGAGTGAGGACAGAAGATGCAGAGGACAGAGTGAGGTGGAGGAGGACTCACGACTGGTTTATATTTCTTGTCGCACGTCTTTTACCCCCCGTTGAGTGAAAAAAAGTTGCGCAACTTCCGTCTGCACTCCCGCTGCGATCCCCCGGTGACAGCCGTCTTGTACATGGCCCCCAGTCAGAACTCGAGACGCGGACGATGTGGCTCGCAGCGTGTGATTGGTTCAAAGTTTGTGGGCGTTTTTTGTTTGGATGTCCATATATGGTGTATGACACCGCTACACGCGACCCGCTACTCTTTTAGAAGACGGTTTTTGTTTTTGCTTTGACAGACATGGATAGTTTTGAAGAGAAACTCGCCGAGGCGGTCCGGAGCGGGGATCCTGGCGGGACCAATCCAGTTCCTCTGTCTTTGCAGTGGCTGGACACATACATGAAACACCGGGGGACGACATGAAACATTACAACAGCTGACATAAGAAAAAATGGACCTTGAAATAGCAACAAGCCTCGATGGCTCACTGGAAACGCGTAGGGTTACCGCTCCAAAGCTTTTCTCGACTCGGGTTCGAATCTCACCTGGTTGAACTTATTTTACGTTTGTCTTTTATTGGATGAAAAAAAAAGGAGTTACGGTAATATGCCTGTGGTTAACACAAAATAAGACAAACGTAAAATAACTTCAACCAGGTGAGATTCGAACCCGAGTCGAGAAAAGCTGTAGTATGGAAATATATTTTGCTAGAGAAACGTCACTTCCTGGTAAACGAGGTAGGCGGAGTATAAAAGGAGGTGGAGATGCTCATTCTGGCACCTGTTTTCCTCCTGCTCCCACTACGTGGCTTGCAACCTGTGGGGTTTGGTTGTGGCTGAGCAGCTGATCGTGTTGTGCATGCTGTTATGGCCCTTGTAGGCTAGCTGATCTGTATAGAGTGCTCATCTTTACTGTGGTCACAGGTGAACACCAAGCTTGCTGCTTCCTCCTCATCCTGTGTGTGTGTGTCTGCATGTGTGTGTCGGCAGATGAGTAGTTGAGTCCCAACTCATTGCCACTTTCAAACTTAACTGCTGTTAGTGACTAGGTGACTGAAATTATAGGTCCTATGTTGAAGTTGGGACCACTGCTCTTTGGGTTCTCCAGATTATTGCACTTTTATTATCTTCAGATGCCTGTCGCTGCTTCATTGGACTTCTCAACAACAAACTATTTGGGGCGCGGTCCCTGAACACATGTAAGTGGCGTGGGTACCGGTAATTAGCCACACACCTGGGTCTGGACTAGAACTTTTAAAATGATTATTTGATTATTTAAAAAAATTATTTATAAATTAAAAATGGAAACTAATAAATGAACTGTTTTCTAAATTTGTATGCCTGCCTCAGATGTCCTAAGTATTTCTGTAAAATCTACGAACTGGTGTGCCTTGTAAATTGCATAATCTTAATGAGAACCACTCGGTACCACCACAAAATGTTTTTTATTCAAACAAGATTATAGGAACTAAATTAACAAAATTTAGGGTACAGCACAAGATTCTGTGGAAAGGGATGCTCATGCATCACATGTTCGAGCTGTCTTACCTGCTTTATTTAGTATGTATTTCTTTGACATGGTTTTTGTTCATGTTATGATGTGGGAATGGATGCGTTAGAATCTTCAACGTAGGAACATCCTATTTTAACGTGGCTCCAAAAGGCTGCAGCATGAGGTTGCATCTTAATTGGCTGTGTCTGTTGGACAGTAGCTAGTTGGGGATTCAATACTGGACGAGGGATTTTATTTTGTTGCAGTCTCACCAAATCCTGACTGCTGACCAGCAAGCCATGTGACTGCATTTAACTTTGCCAGTTTTTGAAAGTAACATAATTTTTGTGTCCACCTCCACCCACATCATAACACACTTCAAACGTTTAGAGACGGAGGCTTTCTTGTGAATGGAGTTTGCCAACTAGTCTCCAATAGTTGTTGTCCAGTGAGGTACTAACTTTAGAAGCAGCAGCTGTGACAGGAGGTCTTTCCTCTTCTTCTGCGTGGAAACTTGGACAAAATTTGGTTTTAGTGTGATTCTTGGAAACATCATTTTTCCCGTTTAACTTCATAGTAGCCGAAGTTATTCCAAACACTAGCTTTCAGTGCAAAAGGCGGCCGCTTGTTTGTCCCATCTGGTGTGTGCACTCTATAAAGAGTCCAGGGACTCCACTTTCACATTTCAAGGACATCAATTTAAATATTACCGGTAATCCTTTTTTTAATTTTAATTTTTTATTAATATACCAGTTTAGAATAGTTTGTCTGCATTGTGATGGATCAAAAAATATACAGCTCAAAAAAATAAAAGGGAACACCTAAACAAAACAACGTAACTCCAAATCAGTCCCACTTTGTGAAATAAATGTCACAACTTAGGTAGTAACACTTATTGTGAATCAATTTCAACTGCTGCTGTGCTAATGAACACACAACAGGTGGAATGAGAGGCAATTAGCAAGACAACCCCCTTAAAAGAGTGATCCTGCAGGTGGTGACCACAGTCATTTCTCTGTTCTCACCCTTTCTGGTTGAACTTTTAGTCACTTTTTCATTTTGTTAGTGCTCTCATGTGTAGAAGCATCATGAGGTGTTTTTTAACAGCCCACTGAAGTTGCTCAAGTAGTGCAGCCAGCTAATCTAAGATGGAACATCAATGCAAGCGGTGGCAAGTCTCAGCACAGTGTCCAGAGCATGGAACAGGTACCAGGAGACAGGCCAGTACACCGGGAGACATGGAGGGGGCCGTAGGAGGGCTACAACCCAGCAGCAGGACCACTACCTCATCCTTTGTGCAAGGAGGAGCAGGAGGTCCACTGCCAGGGCCCTACAAAATGACCTCCAGCAGGCCACTAATGTGCATGTTTCCTCTCAAACTGTCTGAAACAGACTCCATGAGGGTGGTATGAGGACCCGGCGACCACATATAGGGCCTGTGCTTACAGCCCAACACCGTGCAGGACAATTGCAGTTTACTAGGGAACACTAAAATTGGCAGATTCACCATTGGCGCCCTGTGGTCTTCACGGATGAAAGCAGGTTCACACTGAGCACGACAGACAGAATGTTCTCAATGGTGTCTCCAGATTCTGCTGCCTGTAACATCCTCCAGCATGACCGGTTTGGTGGTGGAGAGGCATTTCTTTGGATGGCCACACAGCCCTCCATGGTTCTAGCCAGAGGTGCCCTGACTGCCATAAGGTACGGGGATGAGATCCTCAGACCCACTGTGAGACCATATGCTGGTGCAGTGGGCCCTGGGTTCCTTCTTATCCATGACAATGCTAGGCTGAAGTGTGTCAGCAGTTCCTGCATGATGAGAGCATTGATGTTATGGACTGGCCTGCCCATTCCCCAGACCTGAATCCAATTGAGCACGTCTGGGACATCATGTTTCAGTCAATCCACCAAGGCCACATCGCACCACAGACTGTTCAGGAGCTAAGTGATGCTCTAATCCAGGTCTGGGAAGAGATCCCTCAGGAGAACATCCACCATTGCATCAGGAGCATGCCCAAGTGTTGTTGGGAGGTTATACAGGCACATGGAGGCCACACACACACACACACACACACACTACTGAGCCTCATTTAGAATTTAAGTTTTTTTTAATGTATAATTTACATAAATTTCTGTTAATCTAGGGTGCCAGGTAAATGGAGTCCTCTTTCGCGCTTCTTCTCAAAGGTTCTTGTTCCCAGGGTGCTTTGCGCGAAAAAAAAAAAAAAATGGAGAAACCCCTGTAAAAAATGATAACGGAAAATTCCTTCACACTTCCACAGTACATTTACCTGTTTTTTTACTGATTTTTTTTACAGTGCAGGTAATAACAAAATTGCCAGCCTTTCATTACAGTGGGTGATGATGGTTACAAAAAAGTGTACCACTAGGAACTAAAAGAAGATGGTGGTGACTAAGGTGTAAAGCTGAACTATCAGAGAAGCAGCTGAGTGCTTTCTGTCTTCAGATGTTGCATCTAATGTGAAAACACATTAGCCACATCAAAACTCCTTTTACTTCATTCTAAAATTTGTTGCAAACCTATTCCACCAACCAAGCATGCAACATGTGCTTTATAATACATTGCCCTGAGAAAACTTCTGTTGTCACTCGGCACTATTTAAATAAACTGAATTGAATGAATATAAATAAACCAGCTTGATATAGAAATTTTACAGTGCAATATGAGCTGGCTCCTCTCACCTATATAATGCAACAACAACCCAGAGATGATTCAACATATCCCCTAATGGCTAAAGGTGTACTGGAGCCATATGTTTCTCAGTGTTATCTAAACTGACAGCATGCAACATTAACAGAAAAGCATCCGTGTGGCTCTCAGCTCCATTTGCTTGCAGTGCTTCTTGAGTGTATGTATTGATGAAAAGGAACATACTGTAGGTTAGACATGCAGCGTTCAGGAGGTCATGAAAGAATGAGGTTCATGTATCATTTATGTACCGGTAGGTGATTTCTCCACAAGATTGCCAACATTATTTGACTGGACACAGTTTAGACTTCTGTGAGAAGAACTCTTCATAAATTTAGATGCTTGTCTATATATTAAATAATAGTTTATAAGACATCGCCCTTAACCTCCAGCTGACCTTCATATGAGTCTGGCCCCACTTGGCTTTACTGATTAGCTTCCAACCATTACTTGAACTACCGGCTCTCAGAGTATATTTTTAATGCAGTGACTGACGTTAACTTTCCACTTGCCTTCACAAGTTTTCCTCTTAAATGCTCCTAAGAGGAGCTGTCGCTGCAATGTAAAGGTTTGCAAAAAGGAAAACCACTGTATAGAAGTGAATGGTTAAGAGCACTTGGTAATGTAATTATTCCATTTTATTTCCACATGGCTGTTTTATGTTATCTTTTGAAAGATGACATGCATTCTGCACCTCTCTAGTGACACTTCAGGCCCTTCAGGTCAGCACGTGTGAAGTTCAGTCCAGTGACAGTTTAGCTTTAGCATTTTAGCATTTCCTTCCACACAGCAGTGTCACAGCCTGCTCACTTCTTCATTCGCAACCAAAGCTTGTAGTTTTCTTGTCATCTTTGAAAGTTGTTCATCTTTAGTTTTTCTTTTTTTTCTCGTTGCCAAATTTAAAGCTTACCTTTGGTTTGCTGTGAGTGGTTGTCATCTGTCTGTCTGAACAGGCTTTTGGCATTAATATTGTTAGAAAAGTATCATGTGTCAGGTTTTCCATGGGAGTTATTTCTGGTGATTTGCAGAAATCTTGGTTCTTTGTGTTGCTTCATATTTGACTTGGCAGGAATTGTTGTAAAGATGCATGAGTCATTAGGAGGGGGGATTCCTGGATGTTTTCCTTCTGAACTAACAGACAAGCTTCCCAAGTTAAAGATGAACTTTATGCAGATTGCACTGCCTTGATGCTTTTTTTTTTTAAATGTCCTAATAATTAAAATATAATTTCGAAGAACAAGTCACAGTGAAGGTGAATTATCTTATTTAATTCTGAAGATCCTCAGAAGATGCTATGTGGCAGCTAAATAAAAGCCAAATACAAGTACAGTATATGGTTGGATTTAGGTTTATTGTTGTGTTACTTAATCAAATGTTGTTTTGTATAGACTTTTAAAGGCTTTGTGTAGAATTTGTAAAATAGTAGACCTAACCAACTGTGGCCTGATGGGGGCGCTAGAGTTTTAGGCATTTACACAGGGGGCAAACCTGCTGCTCCAAGTGTTGATTTGGTATTTTACAAAGTGAAAAAGTACAGGACAGGTTTAATTTGGCAGTTAATTAAAATGTGACAAAAATATGTGCAAATTTGAGAGTCAAGTTTTGTTTAAAAATCCTTAAAAAAATAAAGTAAAACTACCAGTAATTGTATTGTTTGGGCTTGAATTTATTAACATTATACAGTAGAAGGTTTGTACATAACAGGGATAGCATTTGGATCTCGTCATCTCAAACTGTTTTAACTAAGTCACGTGTTGGAAACCTTGCAAAATTAGCAAACTTGCATATAATTCCAGCTTTAAAACATCTGTTGTGTTTGATACTGCAGTTCCAAGTTATTCTAAAGCTGTTATGTTCACACCAGTTTTCTAGTCATATCTGTCAAATATTATGATATTGTAATAAATTTGTGGGTCACACAGGCAGAAAATCTTGCCTAGAACGTCAGAACCGTCAAGCAATCACCACACACCAGAAGCTTACAAAAATAGTATTCATTTGTGTATCTACTCAAGAAATCCCCACCCCAAGCTAAAAATAAAGGAGTTGGTTCACTTACTCATCCTTCAGGTGTATTACCGCCATCTTATGGTACTATCCCTAAACTACGGTACTTAGATTCTCCTACATAAACCTGTTGCCCTCAGGAAATACATAGTGTTTACGTCCACCTTTACTAGATCCCCATTTCAAAATGCTCTTTAAACATATTGGGCTTGGGAATTCTTTTTTCATTTGGTCCAGTAGATTTTTCCTTTCATCTGAATATTTAAAACATTCCAAAATGATGTGCTGCACTTACTCTGTATTCTGGCAAAAGTCACAACGTCCACTATTTCTGTACTGTTCAGATTGGTATTGCCTATTCTTAATCTTGTTATTGTTGATTCCTCCCTCCTATTTCCTCCTCGATACCTGTTACTGTTGACTGTATTCTGAACTGCATATACAGGAGTTGTCTTCCCTTTGTTTCATGTTCCCACCTTTGTTGCCATAATTGATTAACATGTTTCCATACAATCTGCAAAAGCTCTTCTTCTTCTTCTTCTTCTTTTGAATTATGGCGGATCGCAAACAACTGTTAGGTGCATACCGCCGCCTACTGTGCAGGAGTGTGTAACCTCCTAACTCCACTTACAATCTATATCTGAGTTTTGTGCGATGTAAAAATGTAAATAATGCTTTCCTTGTCTTATTGATGTCCTCCTTATTCCCTTCTGTTCCCAATATCCCTTTCAAGCTCCATTCTCTCCCCACCTCACTTACTTTTCCCCTCATCCTCTCTCTTTCTGCTGTGTACTTCGTACACGTCAACAGTACATGTTCCACACTTTCCTTTACCCCACAAGCCTCACAATTATCATTAACTCTTTTCCCTATTAAATATAAAAAGTCATTTAAATAAGAGTGCCCTACCCTCAGTCTCATCATAATTACATCTTCTCTTCTGTTTCTTTCTTTGAATTTCTGTATTTTCACTGACTCTTGTATTTTATATAACTTTCTCCCCTTTTTATCTTCATCCCATTTTTTCTGCCATATTTCTGTTCCTTTTTCCTTGATCAATGCTTTTCCTTCCCCTTTACCAAATGCGATAGGAATTGTTATTTGTGCACCCGTAGCCTTCTTTGCAAGTCCATCTGCAGCTTCATTTCCCTTCACCCCCACATGTGCAGGTACCCAACAAAACTGAATGTCCATCCCTCCCCTGTGTAGCCTGTACAAACTATTATAAATTTCAATTACAAGATCCTTTCTGCATTCTCCTTTAGACTGTAAACTTTCTAAGGCCGACTTTGAATCTGTGCAAATAACCACTCTGTCCGGTCTGACCTCTTCTACCCACTGCAGGCTTATGATTATTGCTACCATCTCTGCTGTGAATACTGACAGTTGATCCGATAAGCGTTTGGATATTGTCGTCTTAAATTCTGGAACGTAAATCCCAATTCCCACACACCCAAGTGTGTTTTTAGAGCCATCTGTGTAAATCTGTAAATAATTGGAATACGATTGTCTAAGGTAAGCACTGGTATTAAACCCAATTTCATATAAATTCCATTTACTTTTCATTTCTACAACTGACATATCAATTTTAGTATTTGGAAACAACCATGGAGGTACAACACTTATTGAATTACACTTGGAGAATATTTTGTTTTCTAAACCATAAATAGATGCCCACTTATTTCCCATCCATCCAAATCCAGCCCTTTGATATTTGGAGTACTCCCAACAGTTCTGTATAATTTTTATTGCAGGATTTTCACCGTCGCTACCTTTTAGTTTGTTCCAATAATTAAGTGCTAGCTTTATTCTCCGTATTTCTAGCGGAGTCTCTCCTGTCTCTATTAAAAGAGCATTAGTGGGAGTGGATTTTATTGCTCCAGTACTTATCCTTAATGTCCTGTATTGCAACGTGTCAAGAGTTTTCAATGTTGTTTTTGCTGCAGCATTGTATACTATACATCCATAATCCATAGTTGTTCTCATTAGTGCTCTGTAAATATTTAACAAAGATTCTTTATCTGCCCCCCAATCACTTCCAGCTACTGCTTTCATGAGGTTAATCACTTTCTTACATTTAGTTTCCACATGTTTAATGTGAACTTTCCATGCATACGTTTTATCTAACCATAAACCCAAATATTTGAATTCGGAAACTATTTCTAAAGGTTGATTATATAATGTCAACGTTTCCATATTTACTTTCCTTTTATTAGTAACAACCATACAACATGATTTACTGACAGATATTTTGAATCCCCACTCATATGACCATGTTTCTATTTCTTTAATTGCTCTTTTAATGTTTCCAATAACATGAGACACATTACGTCCTCTCATCCAAATGGCCCCATCGTCCGCATAAAGTGCCGATTGAATGCAGTTATTTAAATTAGAAAAGATATCGTTAATCATGATATTAAACAACACTGGGCTAATAGCACTCCCTTGTGGTGTGCCATTTCGTATATCAAAATCTCTGGAATATTCCTCCCCAATCTTTACTCTTATTTTCCTATCATTGAAGAAACTTGATATCCAATTATACACCCTCCCCCCTATTCCCATTTGTTCTAATTTAATTAGCAATCCATCTCTCCACATTGAGTCATAGGCTTTTTCTATATCCAAGAACACTATCACCATTATTTCTTTCATTTTGAGTGCTTTTTCTATGTCATTACTAACTCTAACTAGTGCATCTGTTGTTGACCGCCCTGTTCTGAATCCACACTGATATTTGCTAATGAGTTCTCTTTGTTCTAAGATGTACATTATTCTGTTAACTAGTATTTTCTCCATCCATTTACACATGTGAGACGTTAATGCTATGGGTCTATAATTATTGGGATCAGAAGTGTCTTTTCCTGGCTTATTGAATGGAAGGATTGTGGCTCTTTTCCAACAAGTCGGAATCTCTCCCTCTCTCCATATTTTATTAAACAGCTCAAGAACTAGGTTTAATGAAACTGCTGGGAGTTTACGGAACATTGCATAACATAAATTATCCTCTCCTGGAGCTGAGTATTTGGTATTATTTAATACTGTTTTTAGTTCAGTCAGTTTAATGTCTTCATCCAATGTAGATAAAGATTCCGCTTTCTTTTTTCCCACATCACTAAATTCTGCGAGTTTCTGTTCCATTTTTCGTTTATGTAGGTTTCCTAGATGTTGCCCATTGTGCACTGCAGCAAATGCTTCACCCAGTACATCAGCTTTATCTTTATTTTCAACAATAATTTCTTGATTTCTAATTAATGCTGGTATTTTCACTGCACTTCTTTTCCCACTCATTTTCTTAAACATTGACCAAACGTTTTGAAGTTTAACTTCTGATCCTATGCTGGAGCAATAGTCTCTCCATGTTGTCTTTTTTGCATTTTTAATGGTTCTACGAGCTACTGCTCTTTTCTTTTTGTAGTCTATTAGGTTTTCAGTTGACATATTTTTCTGAAGGGTTTTAAAGGCCTTATTCCGTTCTTTAATTGTTCTGGTACAGTCTTCAGTCCACCATGGCACTACCTTTGTTTTCATTTTCGATTTAATCTTTGGAATACTAAGTTCTGCAGCATGTAAGATATGTTCTGCAACCTGGTTATTGCATTCTTCTATATCACCTGAGAGTGTTACCAAGTTACTAGTGTTTTTGCAGACAGTTTTAAATAACTGCCATTTAGCTTTATTACAAAAGCTCTTCTCCTGTTTGAGAGACTTTTATCCAGTGTGCTGCTACTCCACTGATTGAACACACCTGTCCTCGATCAGTCTCCTTGCCTCCACTGATGAATCCTGCTGAGCACATCACAATATTCTCCATAGACAAATGTTTGCTGTTTATTTTATTTTTTGTTGTTGTTAAGCAACTTGGTGATATTGGCACTTTTACAACTCATAGTGCTACAATAATTGATAATATTTTCACAAATATAACAAATGGGGATGTGATAGGTGGTATTTTAACGACTGATCTAAGTGATCATTTACCAATTTTCACAATCTATAAAAATGATCAAAGCATTACAAAAGCAGTTACAATTAAGAAAAAATTATAAACTCATCAAAAAAAGCTTTGGATAAATGATGATTTAGAAAAACAAAACTGGAAGGATGTGAATGTTGATAATAACAGATCTGATGAGTATATGAATATTTTAGAAGCTCTGTATACAAAAATTTGTGTGCAAAAATAATTATACAAAGAGAAATATTGTTGACCAGCCATGGGTGACGAAAGTGTTGAGAAATGCTTGTAAAAAAAAAAAAAAATTTATTTGTATTCATGCTTCTTGAAATTGAGAACACAAGAGGCAGAAGATAAATATAAGTATAAAAATAAATTTGTAGGGATTATAAGGAAACATAAGAAGGAATATTATAGTAATTTATTAAATAAAAGTAATGGTGATATGAAAGCAACGTGGCGAGTAATGAATAGCGTTCTGAAAAATCATAAAGTAAAAACGGGTATTTCACAATATTTTGTAAAGGACAACGATGAAATTCATGATGAGAATGAAATTGTAAATGGATTTAATCAATATTTTGTGAATGTTGGCTCAAGCCTTGCAGCTAAAATACCAAAAGTAGATAATAATGTGAGCCATTCAGTCATAGGTTGTGCAAATAGTATTTTTCTAAATGGAACTGACAAAGAAGAAATAATGAATGTAGTAAAAGAATTTATAGACAAGAGATCAAAAGACTGGGTGGACATGGATATGATGTTTGTAAAGGACATAATGAATTATGTTATTGAGCCGTTACATATATTTGTAATTTATCATTTTCAACAGGAATATTTCCAGATATGAAAGTAGTTAAGGTCATTCCTCTTTTTAAAAATGGTGATAAATGTGTGTTCAACAATTATAGACCTATATCCTTGTTACCACAGTTTTCAAAAATTCTTGAAAAACTATTTGTGAACAGACTAGATCAATTTATAGATAAACAAAATATTCTAAGCAACAGTCAGTATGGGTTTAGAGCAAAAAACTCTACATCAATGGCTCTCATGGAATTAATGGAACAAATAACTACTGCTGTCGATCAAAAACAATATTGTGTCAGTATTTTTGTTGATTTAAAAAAAGCATTTGATACTATTGATCACACCATTCTCCTTGAAAAATTGAACAAATATGGTATTAGAGGACCAGCATTACAGTGGGTATCTAGCTATTTGAAAGACAGGAAACAATTTGTACAAATAAATGATGTAAGATCTGACCTCTGCAATATCATATGTGGAGTTCCTCAAGTCAGAGTCAGAGAGTCTTTATTGTCATTTGCACCGCATGTGGTACATGTGATGAAAACGAGATTATGTACACAGGGTCCCAGTTACATCCAACAANATTATTGTCTAATGAAGTAACTGTGATATGTGCATATTTTGTGATGATTACAATTACGGATTTTTGACAGTCACTATACAGGTAAATGTCCCAAGGGGTTGCCATGTATGCTCTGCAGTTACCTTACATGTCAATGAACAGTGTTGCTCACCTTTTTCACAGGGACAGGGAGGAGGAGTTCCACTGCTATTGGGAGTTTGGGCTGCTGCTGATTCTGACTCATCTGTTGTTAAGTGTGGTGAATAGTACAGGGATAAGTTATATGTATATATGAATATCTTGGTAAACATTTTCTTTCATTGATTAAATGCTGGTGAAATATGTCGTTACATTTGTGCCACCAGCTTGAGTAACACTGATTTAACAGCAGATATCAATATAAATGAACAATAATTTGAAGCATGTGCATTCAAATCACACACACGCTTGCTCATCTCCCTCTGCTTGCTCGTGGCTCTGTCTCTGCATGTTCAACCCAAGTTATATGTAAATGAAGCACATCACCAGCCAATCACAGCCAGGTTGTTTTCATTCAATCAAAGCATGTCTTGCAAATCAAAGTACTGAACCAAGAGGCGGAAGTGACAAAATCTTAGATATATTAAATCAACAAAATATAATATATAACTTAAACATTTGTAGCCCAAGAATATTTAGTTAAGCATACAAATATGCTTATTGTCATTGTGCATTTTAGGCAACATTTCTAAATTATATTACTTGTTGGTTTTGGTATTATTTGTAGATATTCAAATTCTACTAAGCAATACAACAAAATATCAGTAAAGAAGACGGACTATCTAGTAAATTAATTTGAATATCTACAAATAGAATCAAACCCAACAAATAACACATCTTAACGTAATTAAGAAATATTGCCTATAATAATAATACAGTATTTTCTGGTGTATAGGTCGCACCTGTGTATAGGTCGCATTGTCCAATCATCACCAATAGATTGGAAAAATCCCTAGATAGGTTGCACCGGTGTATAGGTCGCAACTACGTTTAGCTCTGCTGCAAATGTCTGCCACAGGAGCGCACAGCAAGGCTTTTAAGAAGATTAACACTTAAAAACAATTATTTGTTTGATAAAATTTATAGCAAATATATGTCTGAGCTGAACTTTTCCTTAATAAATGAACGTAATTGTGAAATGAGCTGGATTTAAAAATTTGTTTTGCCGAAAGTGATAACAAGCCATATATAGGTCGCACCTGACCTGTGTATAGGTTGCAGGCCTTGAAAAAAACATAAAAAGGTGCGACCTATACACTGGAAAATACGGTAATAAAAAAAGTTAAACTTTTCTTGTTTTTCTACTGCATAATGACATTACCTAAAACACAATGACAGTAAGCATATTTGTATGCTTAACTAAATATTCTAATCTGGTCTACAAAATAAAAATATGTGTATCTTATTATCTTTTGTTGAGTTAATAAATCTAAGATTTTGTCACTTCCGCCTCTTGGTTCAGTAATTTTAATGAAAAAGACCTGTCTGTGGTTGGATGGTGACGTGTGGTTCATAAAACTTGGGTTGCGAGCTCAGAGCCGCGATGACAGACAACAGACAGAGAAGAGAGGGAGGGAGCTGCGGGAGCAAAAAAAAAAAAACGAGGAGCCCCGCCGCCGGCAGAGACACGACGAGCAAGCGTGGCGTGCGCATGTGTTCTGAACGCAAACACGCTTCAAATTATTGTTAGTTCATATATCTGCTCTCAAATCAGTGGTAACATACTGCACACTCAAACTGATGGCATAATATGCCATCGTGAAATGGAGGCTAAGCTAGCGAACAGGTTGATAATCACGCACATCTCTACCCACCTCTCTTGGGGAAAAACTGTGTTACAAATTGACACCCTTTCCTTTGTCTGTCTTCCTTTTCTTTTTTCTCTTTCCTTTTTTGACAGCCTGATTTTATGATTTTTCTGGGCAGCATGTTTGTTGTTTCTCTGTCATCCTCTGACTGCAAAGTAACACCAGCAGCGTCAAGTGAGCTAAAGCAGCTAGGAACATACCATTTCATGCAGATACAGGGGGGTGTTTGTTAAATATGAGGATGTTTGCTTTTTGGTCTGGGAGAGATAATATTTAAGTTTTACTGTTAAAACAAGTAAAAACAAAGCTACTACCATTAATGTATTATTATCAGGGGTCCACCACACCATGAAAAAAAGAAAAAAAAAAGAGGCCAATCTGGGGCCCCTGTCAGCAAAGGGCCCTTGGAATTGTACCAACTTTTACCCCCTATACGGCGCCCCTGACTGTGGAACAGAAGCGCATGAACGCTCTCTGCCTAGTGCGTGCATTGCGCATTTACATGGAGAAGATGAAGAGCTGGCGCAAATCTAATCAGCTGTTTGTGTGCTTTGCTAAACCTGCTACTGGTAAAGCTTTGTCTAAACAACGCCTCTCCCACTGGGTTACAGAGGCTATTTTTAGAGCATACAGTAGTAAGGGCAAACAAGCACCCAGTGGGGTGCACGCACATTCAACGCCAGGCCTGGCCACGTCCTGGGCCCTGTTTAAGGGTGTCCCTGTGGCAGATATTTGTTCTGCTGCTAACTGGGCATCTCCTAACACGTTCATTAAATTCTACAGCTTGGATGTCACAACATGTGACATCAC
>JBBPBX010039208.1:0-30004 GCA_038048925.1 Garcialebias charrua
TAGTTTTTCCCCCGGAGTAGACCGAGATTAGCCTGTCGTAGAATGACAGGGGATTTTCCCACTTATCCTGACGGACGTTCCTAGCAGCTAAGTAATTAGCATACGATGAGGCAGATTCCCCCAAAATGCGGGGAGCACGGGCAGGAATCCCAAGGCCCCCATCCATCCATCTAGGATAGATAGGAGAGGAGCCCCCCTCAGGTGGTTCACCTGTTTGAACGTCCATCTGTGTACTGATTTTCTGCGAAAAACCAAGTAAAGTGGGTCTCATATCGCAGCTTGCAAATATGCAAAGTGTATGAGCTGCTCAGAAAACATCCAAGATGTTAAATGAAATAAAAGTCAGTGATGTTTAGTAATTTGTCGACCTGTGACAAGGTCAAACAAAATTGGCTGTATTTTGTGTGACTTTGTGAAAATCAAGACAAAAGAAGCCTCATGTGTGTTATTTTAAACTTGCAGGTTAAAACAAAACAGGGACAGAGAGCTAGTTATGCACAGAATTGATGATAAAAGTGTCAGATTTTATCAAAAACAGACATGTCTGTATTAAACTGTGTAACTGTTCTGCCATCAACATTTGATTTTATGTGAAAATCAAAATAAAGTGTGCTGTGAGTACAAAATCCTCAAAAATGTCCCTCTTCTGAAACGGGAACATTCAGCATGTACAAATTACCTGAAGACTGCGTCTTTCAATGTAACCAGCAGGGGGCACAGCGCTGGAAGTGAGTTTATCACAGCGACTGTAATCTCTCTATCTGACCGCTATAGAGGCGCTGTTATCACCAGTGAGCGCAGCCGTAGCTTTCAGCCCACACAGACATCCAACACGGATGAAAAGCATCAATCAGACAGATCTAAAGCGTAACGTGATAAGCTCTAGAACCCAGGCTCACAAAAACGAAATCATGTGAGCAAAATCGGTTGAACTGTGAAACCATTTAAACTGCGTTTAAAAGAAATAAGGTCGGTCCTCATAAAACCGGCAAAATCGGCGTCACGTGACCTGGTCACATGGCGATCGGCAGTTTTCAGAGCAACCGGCTCAATCCACCCACTAAAACCTCAAAAACACCGCGATTAAACAGTCTTTTTAATGACAGTAATGGACAAACAAGCACGGAAACTCGTCAGGGACAAGTAGCTGAAGTGAAAAGTGACGAGGAGCGGGGCTTCACCCACTGCGCATGCGTCAACACATACAGCGTAATCGACCAATCACAGCGAAGACAGAACTGTAGTTCTAAAACCCAAGTGTTCATGGGAAACTGTGTCTTCCAAACCTAACGCCACCCACTAGTGACGTGCCGTTCGAGCGGTGTGTTCACGGACCTGCGGTCGGTCGAACAAAAGCGTGGAACGGACTTTTCAACATTCTAAAACAGTCATAAATATCGCAAAACACCGCGGTAAAGCCAGTCTTCGACGATATCACGTGCATAGAACTCAAACAACACAAATAAACCGTCAGAAATGTGTGCAAAAATGAAACTGACAACCAGAGTCTACAGAAACCAACGTTCTTGAACGCGACACACAATGGACCAATCACAGCGTTTTAAGCAGCCATCTTGTCGGTACCGATTAGCTTAGCCCGATCCAAAGTACTGGACTCTCTTCCACAAAATAAACGTATTTTTACACCGCAGAAAATACTGTCAATGAGCTAAAACACATCCAAACTAACTCTCACGCCCCCAGGGGAGGCAGCACGCTAACTGTGTACAACGACGGACTTTACGTCAAACGGAACCGGATCTCGGTCCTTGCGGAGTGGGTTTTCCCGAACCTCGGCAACACACGTTGTAACAGAAAAAGGCACTTAATGGAGCAGCATATGTGTGAAACAGCTTCAACAGAAAATCACAGATGTAAGAAAATGAAGCAGTGGTGACTCGGCGGTCACAAAACAAAAAAATGCACGCAGCCTCGCGACACGTAATGAAACGTCTCACAAAAACAAACACTCATTCATCCGCAGCTCCAAAACATACGTCGGAATGTGAAAGAAAAGAATAATTCTAACGGGAAAATAATCCAGACAATGCCACGATTAGCAACTCCCGGACACTCACCAGCCAAAACTATCCTTATAAGTCCAAAACCAGGATGCAAAACTAATGCCAACAACACCGTAACAAAAATAAGCTACAAAAACAACTTATCAATTTAATCTTTCAGAAGACCAGTACACTGCTACCAATCATTTAGGTAGAACCGATTCGATCGTTTCTATTCTAGATCTATTCATTTTGATGAGTCTCGCCATAGACTTCAAAATTTTTAGGGATTACCAAATCTTGCGTCGTTCGTCTAAAAGACAACAGACATTTAGACCAAACTAGTTTCATTTTTTATTTTAGTTTAACCTAAACTAAATAATGAATGGAGGAATAGTTTGAATGAAGAGGCCTTCGTTACAGAAGCCCTCCACATTTCTATAGGTATAGATCCCTATTTCTGATTTTTACAGCATTGATCCACCCCTTAATTGGTAATTGTAGCTGATCTAATCCATGATAGCTTACATACCAGGTGCATATAGGTAAGGCTTAATGTAGAATCCCTATCATAAGCCCACCTAAAACCACATAATTGCATGACACATTGAACCAGGGTGGCACCGACTGGAAGCCATCCAGCCTGCAACCTTCGATGTGGGGACCTGCTGATCCAACGTTGGTCTTCAACCTTCATCCAAGGCCCGCCTCCTCTGCTTCAATCGAGGGATCCCCTCTACATGCTGATTAAAAACCATTGGTGCTGATGAAATCAATAACCCCATCGTTGTGGATTTACCGTTGTGGATTATAAGACTTTGTTTTCCAAGGGATCACAGACTCAGTTCTCCATGGGTTAACAGACTATGTTTTCCAAAGGATTAAAAGCTTGCCGCAATGGGATTACCTACGAACAGTATGGAATTTCCAAAAACATTATGGGAGTATAATTTTGAACTTTTTGATTTTTCTTTTTCCACTTGCTGGATTACATAGAGGTCAGAGACATTCGGTGGTATCCTTTCGTGTTGGAACTCATCCCCAAGGACAGGCGATGATTTCCAAAAAGGGGGACTGTAGGGATACAGCACTCTCATGTCCGTATGGGATATGGGCCTCTCCACATCTCTCTGAAACTCTCAGTGTTACACCTTCTTGAAACTCTCAAGGAGTTTCTCAAGGACAAGTGGACTCTATATTGGTTAACAATTATTATGGATTAATGGACACTAATTAATCAGATTGAACTTTCTCTTTAATGTGTGTTAATTCAGAATTGATCAAACAGTATTTTTTGTCATTTCAATGATGATTTTACTAAACTGGTATATTTTAAATATGACAAAGTTAAGAGAACATCTCAGAATGATCATGCTTTGAACTGTCTGCTCTAGGCAGAATAAGTGTCGAAAGTTGAAGGAACAATTCTCCGTCTATTTGTTTGAACTGTTTTTGGAACGAAAGAGAAGTTCTAGACATAACTTAATCTTCGGTCTCCCGTCCGTTCTAAAAACAATTCATCTGTGCTTAAACAGAGAGTGCTCTGTTTTCACACCTGCAGGTTTTGTTTTGTCTCCGTGCTGGGACTCAGTTCTCAGCACTCACTGAGTTTTGGAGTTCTCGGGGAGAAGGGAAGACGCACGGACGTTTTTCTCCAAGCTGATGTACGTTCCGGTCATATGCCAACTCGACCCACGTCTCAGCTGAGAGTCGCGGCAAAGCCTTGCTGTGCCTCAACACTCATTTTCTGAAAGAATTTGTTTTCTGAAGTTTTACTTTGAAAGTCCAACCAGTGCGATTGGGGCCTGTTCCTGCCGGTGAATGCGTGCTCCCGCTCGTCTGATCCAGTCATACACGCACGAAGTCCTCTGGACGCTCACTGGACCACACAGTCCGTTAGTGTCCACAAACTTCTCAGTCCTCACCTCGCAAGACGTCTCGTCACCAGGTAAAGAGGCGTTGTCTGTATGCTGCACGTGTCGGAGACTCAGCCTGATCCGTATGGGAAAGGTGCCACTCTGGTTGTTTCAAATAATTAATTTCAGTTAACTTAGCTTTCATCTTCTTCCTCCTATTTCTTCTTTTCATAAGCTATTAATCTGTTAAGTTTTGTGCCAACAGTTAAGTTTTAATTGTCTGTTTGTTTTAATTTGAATTCTTGTCAACGTAGTTATTAAATCAGAGCTAATATCGATACAAATGTTTAATGTAATTTTTGTGATAGTTTCAATAAAAGGTCTATTTTTCTGGTAGACCAACATAAGTTGAGCCTCTTGTGAAATTACATTTCTGGCTAATCACATCGTTAGATTTGTTGATTTATTCTGAAAAAGTTGAGACCCCGTGAATTGGTGGCAAGTTTGTGCAGATTAAAGTCTGCTCAGACTTGCGCATCTAAAGATATAGTCAAGTCAGTAAACTGACCAGAAAGTCCTATATCTCTACAATAATGGTGGTCCAGTAAGTGTTTAAATACCTTACCCCACCTTATTCCTTACAGTTGCATAAACTTTTTTAAAACTTTTTTTATATAAATGTCCGCCATAATAAAAGTAATAAATAAAAAAATAAAAACATAATTAATAATATTAATACCTGCAGACAGAGGGTAGGGTACAAAAGTAATAAATAAAACATGAATACATGTACCTGGTGAA
Organism: Garcialebias charrua; assembly: GCA_038048925.1. Classification (NCBI taxonomy): domain Eukaryota; kingdom Metazoa; phylum Chordata; class Actinopteri; order Cyprinodontiformes; family Rivulidae; genus Garcialebias; species Garcialebias charrua. The sequence goes on from JBBPBX010039208.1 coordinate 4,661, forward strand.
TCAGCTCTCATATATGTCACCTCCAAAGTGACATGTCTACACGTCTCCTTGATGCTTGATGTCTGTGAAGCATGCACGGCTCAGATTGGATGTGGAACGCCTCATGGAAATAAAAAAAGAACAACACATTTTAATCACCTTACAAACAAGCATACTGTACTTGTTTTCACTTTGTTGATCTGTTAAACAGATGACCCAGTGCAAAATAAATACTGCTGCCCATGATACTCATTCACAAGTACACATTATTTTATAAATACCTTTGATGCACAACATTATTATTTGCAGCAAAAGTACACCGTGTCTAAAACATCGTAACTAGTACAACAGCTAAAATTAGCGCCAGCTAGTCTCCATTGTTTTTTTATGTCACGGTCTTCTTTATCAGAGTTCATAAGAGTTCACACACTCTGCGGTGTTCATAAGAAACACTAGATTTTGAGCATTTAAACACAACCACAAACTAACGTTGATCAGCAACAGATAAAAACGCCACGACCTTGTGGGGCCACACCGAAGCAAGGCTGCAGGTCACAAACACAGCACATGAAGAAACACGTCATGTACTCAAAAGATAAATTATGGAATGAAAGGTGTAAAATGGTACTCACCTCCAAACGGATTGTAACCTGATGGTGTAAGGGTGGGTGAACATCAGTTTGAAGAGCTTTCTTGGAACATCGTGGCTCTTCTATGCTAATGCTATGTTGCTAATCGCTAATCCAACCCCTGAACTCTGGAGGGGGAGTGACCTGGGAGTGACCTTCTCGGGGGAGTGGCTCCACTTTTATACACAGGCAGCAGCGGATGTGACGAAATTGGGCGAAAATTAATGACTGTGCGAATCGTAAACTAATGAGAAAATCAGGGTGCAATACCACAGTTCAACCCATAGGACTACAGATACTCGTTTTTAGACCAAATATTGCCGATTTTAACTAATACGCACAAATACATGAAAAATAACTCAAAAATAGTGCTCAGAAACATTTTAAAAACACATTCTAGGGAGTTTATCAGCTAAAAAAAGTTAAATTTGAGTTTAGTTTCACTTTAATAAGAGCCGCAAATGCAGTGGATGAATCGATGGCAGGAGACGAGCCAACGACGGTTGGAGCAACGTCTGCCCAGCAAAAAACTTGGTCCGACAACACAGCCGATGAAGAAGCAGCGTCAGCATCTGGTGAGTTCTCGTTCAAAAACATATTCAGATGTCCGGGGTCACCAATGTGGAAGTCGGCAGAAAGAGATGAAAAATACCTTGAGTCTCGATTTATTCTCAACGTCTTCCAACATCAAGCTCAGGAGAAACAACTGAATTACAACCGCCAAAATGCTCTCTTTATATTCTGTCCCTTTCACAATAAGAGCACATTCTGACGTGAAATATATACATTTATGTCCACCACAACCCGCCATTAAACCAGTTATTAAAGCACATTTAAAATGATGATGTGGAGAGGTGGAGGTATGCTCTTGAAAGAAGAGGAATGAAAGTCAGCCGTAGTAAGACAAAGTACATGTGTGTGAATGAGAGGGAGGAGGTGGAACAGTAAGCTGTGTGAAGTTGACACCCCACCCACGTCAAAAATTAAAGCAAATAGTCTGAATGGTTAGTGCTCCGTTAGTGCTGGTTTGTGCCGTTAAAATTTTCGTTTGTGCTGCTTTGGTTTCGGAGATATTAAATATTATTTTTTAGGTCATCTAAAGGTCACCATCACCCCATACACCTCCAAAACGCACCGGAGTGGTCTAGTTCTTTAGTGCTCCGTTAGTGCTGGTTTGTGCCGTTGAAACTAGTGTTTGTGCTGCTTTGGTTTATGAGATATTAATAATTAAATATTTGACCGATGACGTCACCATCACCCCATACACCTCCAAAACGCACCGGAGTGGTCTAGTTCTTTAGTGCTCCGTTAGTGCTGGTTTGTGCCGTTGAAACTAGCGTTTGTGCTGCTTTGGTTTATGAGAATAGGCGCAAATAGCATTGACATGCTGAAAACACTGACATGTCAGTTAAAATAGGCATTGACATGCTGAAAACACTGACATGTCAGTTAAAATAGGCATTGACATGCTGAAAACACTGCCATCTTGTGGCACATGTCACAAAAAACTGTGGCACATGTCACAATATGTGCTATTATGAATAAAATATTGACTATCATCTCCACAACATTACATTCTGTTTTTATTCACACTTTGTTTAGTGTCCCAACTTTTTTGGAATCCAGTTTATAAAAATAAAACAAATTATTAATACAACTGCTGACGAGAAATATAATTTACAAAATACAATTACAGCAACTGCTTACCTGAGACCTGGTAAGTTACCCCACTGCCAAGCAAACAGATCCCCAATTCTGCCTTAACAAAGCTATATGAAGGCTTTGTTTACATCATGGGGTGAACCATGGCCACACTAGGCCTTTACTTCCTGTCAGTAAAAACACAAATGGATTGATAGGTCCAGATATTGGAGTTACAGCAGAGGAGGCTAAACAATTAGAGCAGTTAACATTATATCTAGTATTAAAACCGACAAGCATTGAAACAGCCACACTTACCCAGCACGGTGCAGACAGGAAATGAAGTCCACGTGACGACGCAAGCAGGGCTTGTTTATATTCATTCATTCAACCTTTATTTATACAGGCTAGCCTCGTTGAGCCACGGGGACTCATTTACAAGAGGGACCTGTCTCACTCACACCTAGGGTCAATTTTAGAGTTACCAATCAGACTAACATGCATGTTTTTGGACTGTGGGAGGAAACCGGAGCATCAGCCCTTAAAGTGGCAGCGTCACCGGCCGAAATTATAATTATTAATATCTCATAAACCAAAGCAGCACAAACAAAAAATTTAACGGCACAAACCAGCATTAACGGAGCACTAACAAACTAGCCCACTCCGGTGCGTTTTGGAGGTGTATGGGGTGATGGTGACGTCATCTGTCAAATATTTAATTATTAATATCTCATAAACCAAAGCAGCACAAACAAAAAATTTAACGGCACAAACCAGCACTAACGGAGCACTAAAGAACTAGACCACTCCGGTGCGTTTTGGAGGTGTATGGGGTGATGGTGACGTCATCGGTCAAATATTTAATTATTAATATCTCATAAACCAAAGCAGCACAAACACTAGTTTCAACGGCACAAACCAGCACTAACGGAGCACTAAAGAACTAGACCACTCCGGTGCGTTTTGGAGGTGTATGGGGTGATGGTGACCTTTAGATGACCTAAAAAATAATATTTAATATCTCCGAAACCAAAGCAGCACAAACGAAAATTTTAACGGCACAAACCAGCACTAACGGAGCACTAACCATTCAGACTGTTTGCTTTAATTTTTGACGTGGGTGGGGTGTCAACTTCACACAGCTATGTTAACCCAACCTGGGTCATGATGAAACACTCAACCTGTAGCAGGTCACTAAAGTGGCAAAAATTGTGTCAAAGAAAAGTACTGTAGTGCAAAACATTTTGGTCACAAATCAAATGCTAGGATTTTACAACGTTTCACTGACGTTTTTCTTTTTCTGTTCGTGTTGAAGCGGCTGCTTCAACAACCCGCCCGGACAGAAAAAGCTGTGACACAAAACGTGCGTGGTGACGTCGTTGTTACGCAGCGCTCACTCCAACAGCAGGCGTTAGCGATAGCAGGCTAAAAGCTAAGCTAGTCTCCAAAGCGCGTTCTTTTCGCTTCAAAACGAGTCAAACGAGTGCTCATGACCGTCAGAATGTGACTGAACAAAGTTTCACAAGCGAAGAGAAAGCTGACGACATCACGATGTGGACGTAGTTCGGTTTTGTTAAACTGCAGGCTTCTTCTGCAGCGAGTCCTACTCGGTTTCTTTATTTTGCAAAACGTGACGGAGTCGTTCTAACTAGCGGTGGGAACATCTAACTGACAGATGTATGTTTTATTGACTTTTAGAAAATGTCAATACAAACCTGTTTTTGGTATTCAACGTCTCCTGCTTTGATTTTTGTCTGATTTCCACAAGTGAAAAATAACTTCTGGCTATTTAGGATTTATTCAACATGAACAAAACCTTAATAAAGAATGAATAGTCTTCACTTTAGAAGGGTTCACAAATACACTTAAGTAACTACTAGCAACTGCCTTAATTAATGACGCATTGCAGGATTAATAGATAGTGAATTCAAACATTATTTAACAATTAGTACGCATTTAAATAAGTGTGTTAATTAATAGTGTATTAAGTGTGAATCATCCTTAATTAATGATGTTTTCAATGTTAATTAAATGTTTATTAATGCTTAAATAAGGCTAAATAAGGTGTAGTTATTATCAAAGTCAAAGTCAAAGTCAAAGTCAACTTTATTGTCAGATCTGCAATATGTACAGTGCAGGACATACACAGGACCGAAATTGCGTTTCTCTCAGTCCCTCGGTGCAACAGTAAACATCTAAACATTGAAACACTGAAACATATAATAATAGACATAAGCATAAAATAGTAAACCTAACACTGTCCTGAGTTTTTTGCATAGTGGTATAAGAGTATGAAAATTTACACCAACTCTAAAACTAAAACATTAAACATTTAATGAACATAATATTGTCCTGAGTATTATAAAGTGTTACCCATATTTTTAAGAAATTCCTTAATCAACGAGATCTATCCTGGATCCTCCAAAAGAACATATCAGTTAAAAAATCACTTTAACAAACAAGAAATTAGATATTCAGAACTAAATTTTTGAAATTTCCAATCCCTCCTAAAATTAAAGAAATTCACTTTAAAATTTTAAATATTTACCCTTCACAGGAGTTTTTGAAAAGAAGATTCAAATTTGAAATGGAAAATTGTTATTTCTGTAAATCTTTGTTGGAATCAACAGAACATGTGTTTTACGAATGAGAGATGGTATGTGGTTTTTGGAAGGAGTTAAATAATTGGTTGATATCCAAGTCTCTTCAAAATGTTTTTTTTTCCTGGAATGATATCAAATTTGGTATTTTAAGAGAAAATATAAATATTGAATTTTTGATAAACAATATAATATTGTTTGCCAAATTCTACATTCATAAATGTCATTTTTCAAAAGTTATTCCATGTATAAAAGCATTTAAAAATGACTTTTTATTATTTGGTAAATCTTTAAAGAAAATTAATACGGCCCCAGCTTCTGTTTATGTTTATGTTTATTAAATTTGTTCATTTTTTTTTTACAAAAGAAACAATACAAGACAATCTCATGAATGATAATGTACAAAATGTAAAAAAATGAAAGGTAGCAGAAAGAAGAATAAATCTTATTATATCTGCCCCTTTTCTCCAACATCAGATTAACAATAGTAATCTTCAACAAACAGTACAAAATGACTAACTCTTTCTAATTTTCTAACTAATACAATACACATTACGCTATTTCATTTTTTTTTTAACACATTTGTTTTGATCATTTTCTTAAATGTAAACATTGACTTACCATACCATACCATACCATTTTATTTATAAAGCACTTTAAACAGGAACAAGTCCACACCAAAGTGCTGGACAAACAAACACGCAACAGGCAACACAGACAATGAAGTACAACACGAAAAACATAAAAACATTGCAGATCATAAATCAAACGATCCAATACAAATCAGCTGGCATTGAAAGCGATGGAGTAGTAGTGAGTTTTTAACCGGGATTTGACTTGGCATTTTTAACTACATTCTCCAAGCCATTCCATAATCTAATTCCCTGGATTGAGGTAGAACGTCCCTTCAAACTAGTTCTGAATTGTGGTTTTACAAACATCTCTGTCCCCTTAAGATTATAACAACTTTGTCTTTTAACAAAATGCATTTGGATATTTAAAGGTAATGCATTATTTTGAGCCCTATACATAACTGATAAAATATTATAGTCTACCAAATCATGGAACTTCAATAACTTTAGTTGATAAAATAATGTACTTGATGGATGACGGTAATGTTTTCTAGTGATAATTCTTACAGCTCTTTTCTGTAATACAAAAATAGGCTTTGTGATTGTTTTACACGCATTCCCCCAAACATCAATACAATAGATTAAGTGTGGAACAATGATTGTGTTATACAACAAATACAGAGCTTTATCATTCAATAGGTCTCTGACTTTGTACAGTACTGCTATCGATTTAGCTATTTTTATTCTTACAGAATTTATGTGTTGTTTCCATGTCAGTTTGTCATCAATGATAACACCCAAAAACTTCACCTCATTCACTCTACAAATCTCAACATCCTCAATTTTGAGTGGAACATCAACAGTTTTCTTTATTACTGAATATCATGTAATTAGTTTTTTCTAAATTTAATGATAATTTATTAATTTTAAACCAAGTTTGTATCTTGACAAATTCTGTCTTTATCAATTCCAACATTTGTTCTATATCTTCGCCTGAACAGAAAAATGTGGTATCATCAGCAAAAAGTACACATTTAAGGAGCCCTGACACATTTACCAAGTCATTCACATATAAAATAAATAGCTTTGGTCCAAGTACCGAGCCTTGGGGAACTCCACATGTGATATTACAGAGGTCAGATCTTACATCATTTATTTGTACAAATTGTTTCCTATCTTTCAAGTAGCTAGATACCCACTGTAATGCTGGTCCTCTAATACCATATTTGTTCAGTTTTTCAAGGAGAATGGTGTGATCAATAGTATCAAATGCTTTTTTTAAATCAACAAAAATACTGATACAATATTGTTTTTGATCGACAGCAGTAGTTATTTGTTCCATTAATTCCATGAGAGCCATTGATGTAGAGTTTTTTGCTCTAAACCCATACTGACTGTTGCTTAGAATATTTTGTTTATCTATAAATTGATCTAGTCTGTTTACAAATAGTTTTTCAAGAATTTTTGAAAACTGTGGTAACAAGGATATAGGTCTATAATTGTTGAACACACATTTATCACCATTTTTAAAAAGAGGAACTACCTTAGCTACTTTCATATTATCTGGAAATATTCCTGTTGAAAATGATAAATTACATATGTATGTAAACGGCTCAATAACATGGCTCATTATGTCCTTTACAAACATCATATCCATGTCCACCCAGTCCCTTGATCTCTTGTCTGTAAGATTTTTTACTACATTCATTATTTCCTCTTTGTTGGTTCCATTTAGAAAAATACTATTTGCACAACCTTTAATTGAATGGATCACATTATTATCTGCTTTTGGTATTTTAGCTGCAAGGCTTGATCCAACATTCACAAAATATTGATTAAATCCATTTACAATTTCATTTTCATCATGAATTTCATCGTTGTCTTTTACAAAGTATTTTGAAATACCAGTTTTTGTTTTATGATTCTTCAGGACACTATTCATTACTCGCCATGTTGCTTTCATATCACCATTACTTTTATCTAATAATTTACTATAATATTCTTTCTTATGTTTCCTTATAATCCCTACTAATTTATTTTTATACTTTTTATATTTTTCTTCAGCGCTCGGACTTCGCAATTTCAAGAAACATGAATACAAATAATTCTTTTTTTTACAAGCATTTCGCAACCCTTTTGTCATCCATGGTTAAACTTGTTTCTCTCATATCAGAATTTAATTTGTTATAAACCCTAATTTCTCTCTCTCTCTCTCTCTCTCTTTATGTATCCTTTTCTTGTTAAGGTGTTCATATATTCTTTATTGATATTACTCTAATATGTTACAATCTTAGATAATTTTGATTTTGATAAGGAGGTTTGGTTATGTCTGCTGAATTTGATTTGTTAATGTGAAATTGTCATTACTTGTTTTGTATGTTTTGTTCAATAAAAAAAATTACAAGCTAAAATCGCGGTAGCATCAAGCTAACATTGCTAGCGTCGGGCTAACATAGCATTAGCATAGCGGTCGCATTGTAGCAGAGCTAGTTCTTTCTCATTTGCTCCTGTTATGATTTATTGACTGTTTCGCTAATTCTTGTGTCCTCTGTTGTCATTAGGACATTTTCAACACCCCCACTTCCACGCTAGCATACGGTGCTAGCATGCTAATGTTAGCATGCGTGTTCGGTTCGTCATCTCAGGGCAGGATAGGTCGGACAAAGAACTGTTCACGATTCAGCTTTAGTTCAGGATGTTTATTACACGCAGGAAATCCATCAGATACAGACGCTTTGACCATCCACTCCAACTAACACAGCTGCGTCAACACCACGTCTTAAATAGTCCCACGTTGATGACGTACGTGAAGAGCGCACAATAACCCACGTGACTAATCTTAACACCCCCACTCGCTCTCTCACTGTACAAAATCACATATTTACATTATTATACACAGTCACTGTTTCACATACATTATTATTTTTTTTTCAGTTCATTGTATAAAAAGGAAAAAATAAATAAATACATTCAACACTGTACAACGACATTATTTTACATCCCCAAATATGAAATGTACAAACTTCTGGAGTTTCACTTTTGTAGACGGTTTAGTGAAGATGTCTGCAACCATATCTACTGTTGAGCAATAAACAATGGTTATTTTGCCAGCATTTAACGCAGATCTGACAAAATGGTATTTAACGTCAATATGTTTGCATCTTTGACGATGTACAGGGTTTTTTGTTAGAGCTATTGCTCCTTGGTTATCTTCAAATATTGTCACTGGCATGCATACACAATCTTTGTCCATTGCACTTAAAGGTGCTATGTGTAACTTTCTGTAGAGTGCAGAACTTAGAAATATTTTCAACAGGCAAAGCATTCTTATCCCTCCCCCTCAGAGCCATATATGGCTCTGCTCCCCCTGGCCCTGCTGAAATTCAAATTCAAGCTCTGTTTTTATTGGCTGATTCAAATTCAAGCTCTGTTTTTATTGGCTGGTTACAAACTCTGTTTTTATTGGCTGGTTAATGGCGGGTCACTCTGTGTTTTTAGTGTTTTTATAAATGCTGATAGAGAAGCAAGGGGACTATAGTTTTTTTTCAGAGATTATTTTGTCTAACATCAGTCTGTCAGTAGATAGTGACAAAGTGAAGAAATATGTTAAAATATTGTTAGAAAAGTTACAGACTGCATTACAAAGTTACATAGTGCAGCTTTAAGAGCTGTATACTGTATAAGGTAAAGACTTTCCTGTGTTGTTGCTGCCAGGGCCATATATTCTGCCTCACATGTTGATAAAGCCACTGTTTGTTGTTTCTTTGACTTCCATGAAATAACAGGTCCGTTTTTGTTAAGGCTGAAACAATACCCTGTAGTGCTTCTCCTGTCACTTTGTTCTCCTGCCCAGTCTGCATCACTGTATGCTACAAGTTGAAGTTTCTCTTCACACCTCTTATAGCATAAGCTGTTATCCATGGTCCCTCTCAGGTACCTTAGCACACGTTTAGCTGCGATCAGGTTACATTCTCTTGGTTGAGCTAAACACTGTGAAAGTCTGCTCACAACCCAACTAAGATCAGGTCTTGTACATGTCATAACATAAATCAAACTACCCACAAGCTCACGATAATGTCTCGGATCAACAAGTTTACTTTCACACTCAAAGTTTAACTTCTGTTCACATGGGGTGCACCTTGTGCTACATTCAGACATACCAAATCTTTCAAGAATTTTCTGTATGTACATCTTTTGGTTCATTTTTACTTCACCATCTGTCTGTGTAAAGTCAATACCCAAGAAATATTTTAGTGTCCCCATGTCCTTCATTTTGAACCTTGTTTTCAGCATTTCTTTTACTCTGTTTATCAAAAGATCATCATTTGCTGCTATGATGAGGTCATCAACCCAAAATATAACAATTATTCTCTCATTTAAGTTTTGCTAGTTTTTTGATACTTTGTTAAAAAAGAAGAAGAAAAAAAATAATCTTTTGTTTTTTTCTCTCTTTTTGTTTTCTATTGTTTATTGTTTGTTTGTTTATTGTTTAATGAAATTATCACTGCTGTTCATTGTTCTTTAGTTTTAGCAGGTCGCTTTCGTAAATGAGCCCATGAGGTTCAAAAGATTTACCTGACTAAATAAAGGTTGAATGAAATTTAAGTTTTGTCTTGTATAAACACAGTGATCAGCAGGATTCTGTATGAAACCATTTTCATCCAAATAATCATGGAGCATTTTATACCAGTTGCGTCCTGATTGTTTCAAACCATACAATGACTTTTTTAATTTACACACTAGTTTTTCATCTGAATCTGTGTTGACCTCAAAACCCTCAGGCTGCTCTACGTATAAGTAGTGCACCTAAAAATGTCACCACAATGTTTGGTTTTCTTATGAATGTAAAGTATTTCCATGTGCAGCTGATCCTATTTTCAAATATATGTTATATTTTGTTTGCGGTTCGGCAAGTTAATATGCCTGCATTTTTATAGTGTTTTTCTGAGGAGCGGTGATGATGAAGCGGAACCTTTGTTTTGGGGGGGTGCGTTGCTTCCAGGTTTGTTTCGGGGACGGACTTCCGGTTGGCTTCACATGCTTTCTGGATCTAAACGGCGAAACAATGGTCGTCATCTTTGACTCCTAATTTTATTATTCTTCAGGTCAGTACATGGTGAAAACACATCACAACTACGATGTAAGATGTTTACCTCTTATGTGAACAGCACATATCACTGTGAGGCGGTTTCTGTGCAGTAGCTGCAAGTTTAAACAGTCACGTTAAATCTGGCAGGATGCCAGTCCGCGCTGGGAAGGTCTCGCGAGGGAAAGTGAATAGAAGGATTTGATATCTTACTAACTCCGGGTTTTGAGTTTCACTTTGTTTTGTTTGAATGATATTCAGACCAAGTGTGGGAACTGAGGTTAAAGGTGGAACAAGGTTAGATTCTGCATTTGTTTTGTAAGTCTTGTCATTTTATTTTTGATCGGTGTTCAGTTAAAGTCAGTGTATATTTTAATGCTTATATCAGTAAATATACAGCTAAGTGCAGTAGAGCCTTTGATCGGTGTTCAGTTAAAGTCAGTGTACATTTTAATGCTTATATCATTAAATATAGAGCTAGATGCAGTATGTGACATATTGTCTTCATCTAAGTGAAGGGTGAAAATGTGAAAAGGTTAATTACTGTAACACTGGTAAAAGAAGGAAACCAGGTTTGTAAATCATTAATACCGTACAGGTACACTGTAAAATATTGGTTTGTTAACAAATCCTATAAATAAACATGCTTTCTGGATCTAAACGGCGAAACAATGGTCGTCATCTTTGACTCCTAATTTTATTATTCTTCAGATGGTGTGTCATCACTGTTGCAGCAGTCCTGACACTCGGGACCTGTAACAGATTGTGGGGGCTCGTCCGGGATCAGCACGCCACACATCCATGGGCTACTGCTGATCCAATGATACCGACCACCAGGACCTCTCGTGCTACACGTTCTCAGTGCCAGGAGTGACCCAGTGTGCAGAGGTGAGGCCGGTAACCAGTGAAAAGGGTGTACCCGCCTACAGAGTGCAGCACTGTGGACTCAAGCGGCCGAGATCAGCAAGATGTCTTCCGGTGAGAGAAAACAACTTCTTTGGAGCATCAAGAAGAAGTTACACCAGCTAACAGGTAGTGAAGCCCACCTCATCGCAACTTCTCTTGGAGACGTTGAAGGACTGGACTCTAGTAAGTTGATTCAAGACGATGAAGAAAGTTGTGTTGAATATTTGACTACCTACCTGTCATGTTCAACAATCCTGGGTCGGGAGGACCAGGGTTTGCCATTATTAAAAAGACTAGAATGTATCATAGATGGGACTATGGTGAATCGTGGACAAACTACAATGTCTTTTGAAGCTGAAGCAAGTACAAGTGAGCAGGCCATTCCCCGTGTTCAGCCACAAGGCGGCGATGGCGGCGCAGACCCACAGGGACTGAGTCCAACACCACCTCACACCAGCCAATCTCGCAACCAGCAGGTAACCTGGGCATCAGTTCCACCAGCTACAGGGGACCCACTTGTCCCGACCCTCCAACCCCATCAACCTCTGTGCCCACCCCAGTGGTCTGTCCCTCATTCAGAGAACGTTCCAAGTTACACTGGTGAGAGTATGATAGCCATGAAAGATTTACCACTGCTGTCCCGTAGAGAATTCAAAGTGCATGGTGGGATGATTAGTGACACGACATCAGAAATTGGGTACAACAGCATCTGTAAACAGATAGATGAGGGTCTCAGGGAGAATCACACTCCAAATGAGGTGATTAGAGGAGTGCTACGTCTTATTAAACCAGGTAACTTCAGAGATATGTTAACAATAAAAGACGATCTCACAGTTTCTGAGCTTAAAAGTTTCCTGCAGTCTCACTTAGGTGAGAAAAGCAGCACAGAACTCTTTCAAGATTTAATGTGTGCTAAGCAGTTTGAAAATGAGACGCCTCAGCAGTTTTTATATAGAATGATTGGACTGAAACAAAAGATCCGGTTCTCACTCAGACAACCAGACTCAGTCGTTAAGTACGATATATCCACAATTCAGTGTGTCTTTCTCAACACTATTTGCCAGGGCATAGGGGAGAAGTACGACAGTGTTCGCAGAGACCTCAAGACCCTCCTGGGTGACCCCACTGTCAGTGATGAGGCACTGCTTCGCCAAGTAATAAAGACCACGGCGGAGGAAAGCGAGCGGAAGCGTCGACTTGGCCGTAGTTCTACCATCAAAGTGAGTCATGCACACACAACAAACAGTGAGTTGAAAGAGCAAACAAAGGACGACGTGAAAGTAAATCAGATTAATAATGACTTCACACTTCAAAGACTCAGCGCCCAGGTTGAAGCACTGACACAAGCTATGGAAAACCTGAAAGCAAGGACAGTTCATGTTCCAGCACCAGAGCAGAGGAGCTCAAGACCCCAACCAGAGAGAAGATCTCAAAGAGAAAGAAAGAGCTGTCAGAACTGTGCTTCTCAAGTCAACCCGAACTGTAACCACTGCTTTGTCTGCGGAGAAGAAGGGCATCGTGCTGTAGGGTGCCTGAAGAAAACTAAGCCGTCGGGAAACTGGAGACGATCAGAGCAGGGGGACCACCTCTGATCGGCAAACCTCAGCAGTCCCACCCAAAGAAAAGGCCCAAAACCACTACTGACAGAGAGATGTTAGGTGCATGTTCGCAAGGAACTGACAAAGAAACACCACGTGGTCTAGTAGCTCCCCTAGTAGGTCGCCAGTCCCTTCTGAAATGTATGATGGCAGGTTACCTTGTAACGGTGGTATTAGACACGGGGGCGGGGGTAAGTCTTATAGATCAGGCATGGCTAAATAGATACTTACCCGGACAACAGATTAGATCCTTAAGTGAACTGATGGATGATGAACTTAAAGGAGAAATGTAATCAAATCTGAAAAAATCGATATAACAAGAATTTCATATAGTAAACAACACACATAAACATACTTAGTATGCTTTTTTCAAGTCAGTAGCTTAAAGAAATAGTTTTTTACATTTTTCCTGCTACATGCCGAAGTACAGTGATTTCTGTAGTAATTTTCTGGACGCACTTTTATGACACAATTAAGACCTCCTTTGCTATCTTACAATAACACTGAAGCTATAAACCCATCATTACTGTCCTCCTGTCTGTCATTTAAAATGGAAGCAGAAGACTTTTTTGAATCTGAAGGATATCACTTTAGTTTGTCAAAAACAGTTTGGTGATTTAGTGCATTAATGGGCATTTCTATCCTGGAAATACGAATAGCCGTGCGTTAGCCGCCGCATGCTAACGTTAGCATGCTAGCGCCGTATGCTAACGTGGAAGTGGGGGTGTTGAAAATGTCCTGAAACAGTTACCAATGTCTTGTTAAGCTCTGTCTTCCCCAGAACATAGTAGGATCTAAAATGATTTCTAAAGATGAAGGAGCAAGTAGTGTCTCCCTCCTTGCTAGCAGGCTCTATTGGGAGCTGCCTGGCTAACTAACTACGGTGGCCCTACACGGCCAAAATTCTACAGCGGCCGAATGCACAGGAGCGGTAAAAATACAATATAAAATTTAAAAAAAGTTTTAAAATCGATTTTGGGGCTTTTAGAATCAATTCTGAATCGCCAGGACTAAGAATCTTGATTCTTTAAAAAATAGATTTTTTTTGCTGCATCCCTAATTGCTACACACTGAAACCTTTTTGTCCATAACTAGATACACACACTAATATTACTGTATGAGGATACACACTGAAACCTTTTTGTCCACAACTAGATACACACACTAATATTACTGTATGAGGATACACACTGAAACCTTTTTGTCCACAACTAGATACACACACTAATATTACTGTATGAGGATGAACTCCAGTTGCACTGCCTATGTCATATTCAGGGGACGGAGAGCAGGCAGGGGGAGGGGGGTCAAAAACACCAGATGAGAATTTCTTCACTTTGCAAAGTCTAAATTTGAGTTAGGATGACATTTTTGACTTGTGAAAATTTCTCAACAAGCTTATTTTATGCTTTTCATTAGACTACTATTAGCTTAAAAACACTTTTCATTTCTCCTTTAATGTGAAGGCAGTCACGGGGGACTCAGTACCTTATGATGGATGGGTGGAAGTTGTAGTCAACCTTAAGGGCAACAATGACCCAGGCCTATCGATACGTGTACCCTTCCTTGTGAGCCGCCTTAAGATCGAGAGACCCATAGTAGGCTTTAATGTAATCCACGAGTTCATTAAAGACAATGGGGGGAACTACAAACTTATTGAGCTTATTGGTAGAGCCATGGGGACTGACATTTCTACTGTAAGCACCCTAGTAAGTTTCATCCAGGCTAAAGAACATCCTATACATGAGCCAGCTACTGTAAAAGTAGGTTTCAAAGGGGGAATAGTCTATCCTAATCAGGTGGCTTACATTAAGTGTAGAGTCCCAGACAGTATTAGCTCAACAGAGTCACTTGTGTTGTTTGAACCAGTACTAGATAATGTCCACCTTGAACAGCTTAGTGTTGGAGCGGGACTTTTACAGATAGAAAAGACAGAGAGGCCGTATATTAAAGTACAGGTGTCAAATTATTCCAGCCGGAGTGTGACACTACCTAGTTCAACAGTTTTGGGTTCTATTGAACCTATTGCAAAAATAGTTGAGACTGACCAACCCAAGACCCCTTGTGAAACAGCACCAGTCTCCACCTGTATTGTTGGCTCTGTGAGCAAGTCTAGTCAAGACCAAGAGCCATCTAATACTGCCCACTGGCACCCTCCAGTGGATATTAGCCACCTAACACCAGAACAACAAAAGGAAGTAGAGCAAATGTTATTTGAGGAATCAAATGCTTTTGCCCGAGATGATGGAGACATTGGAAATATTCCGAGTTTGAACATGACCATTAACCTGACAGACGACATCCCAGTCCAACGCACATACACATCCATCCCCAAGCCATTATACAAAGAGGTGAAAGAATACATCCAGGACTTACTGGCCAAAGGCTGGATAGTCAAGTCGAAATCACCCTTTGCTGCACCTGTAGTGTGTGTGAGGAAACGGGATGGCACGCTAAGACTTTGCATTGACTACAGACAGTTGAATCAGAAGACCGTGCCTGACCGCCACCCGCTTCCGCGCATCCGGGACCTCCTGGACACGCTGGGCGGCCACAGCTGGTTCAGCATTCTGGACCAAGGTAAAGCTTACCACCAGGGGTATATGGCTGAGGGTTCACGCCATATGACTGCCTTCGTCTCACCCTGGGGGCTATATGAGTGGGTAAGGATTCCTTTTGGTCTCAGTAATGCCCCCGCTGCTTTTCAACGCAGTATGGAAGAAATGCTAGACACCCTGCGTGATGATTGTTGTATTCCATATCTGGATGACATCCTTTGCTATTCAAAGGGGTTCACTGAACATGTTGAGGCGTTGCGCAAGGTCCTCAGAGCTCTTCAGCAACATGGGGTTAAGCTTCGCCCAACCAAATGTGAACTGTTCAAAGCAGAGGTCAGATATGTGGGTAGGCTGGTTTCAGAAAAGGGGGTCCGAATCGATCCAAAGGACTATGAAGCTGTCAAGTCACTCAGTCAGAGGACGCCAACGAACGTGGGTGAGTTAAGAAAACTGCTTGGGTTTTTAAGTTATTATAGGGCCTACATTCAAGATTTTTCCAGGATTGCTAAACCTTTGTACAGCCTCCTACAAGTCAAAGGGAGTCCTGAAAACACTCAGACCAAGCCCAAGAAAACCCGAAGTGCTCAGCTGCCCTCAAGGGCTCCTATCAGCTGGACAGGTGAGCACGACCACATCCTGAGGCAGCTCATTGACACTCTGTCCGACCCACCTGTGCTTGCCTACCCCGACTTCGAACTGCCCTTTGTTTTACATACTGACGCATGTGAGAAAGGGCTCGGGGCTGTGTTGTATCAGAGGCAGGGGGGAAAATTAAAAATCATAGCATATGGCTCAAGAACTCTGACCCCAGCTGAAAAAAACTATTGTTTACATTCCGGTAAGCTAGAGTTCCTAGCCCTTAAATGGGCCATTTGTGAGAAGTTCAGGGATTATTTATTTTATGCCCCAGAGTTCACGGTGTATACCGACAATAATCCCCTTACATATGTAATGAGCACTGCAAAGTTAAATGCGACAGGACATAGGTGGGTAGGAGAGCTTGCAGATTTTCGCTTTAACATCAAGTACCGACCTGGTAGAGTTAATGTGGACGCTGACACTTTGTCACGCCTTCCGCTGGACATTGATAGTTATGTTGGAGAATGTACAGAGGAGCTTAGCCGAGACATTGTTTGTGCAACATGGGAAGGGAGTGAGGCAGCAAAGAAGAGTGATGTTGCCTATGTAGCTGCCTTAAACCTGGCTCAAGACATTGGGTCGGACACTAGGCCAGACGCACCAGCCTTACCTAGCATTAGCCATGAAGAGCTAGTGAGAGCACAAAGACAAGACACGACAATTAAAGAACTCCTCAGGTTAAAAGAGACCAAACCCACACTAACTGACAGAGACAGACAAAATGCAGATGGGTTAGTGCGGAGGTTAATGCGTGAGTGGGGGAAACTTAAGATGGAGAATGAGCTACTTTACAGAGAAGCTGGGGGTAGAAAACAGCTTGTACTGCCTGCAGAGTACAGGCCCTTGGTGCTGAAACTCCTTCATAAGGACATGGGTCACCTCGGTGCTGAAAGAGTTATCAACCTGGCCCGAGATCGCTTCTACTGGCCCTTTATGAAGAAGGACATTGAAGCTTATGTGACGAGACAATGTCCCTGTATAAAACAAAAGAAACCCACCACACACGTCAGGGCACCCATGGGGAGCATCAGTTCCAGTGCACCCATGGAGCTAGTATCCATTGACTTTATGCATCTAGAAAAGAGCAGAGGTGGTTACGAATACATCCTTGTTGCAGTTGACCACTTTACACGGTTCGCTCAGGCGTGGCCGACCAGAAACAAGTCAGCTAAAACTGCTGCGGAGAAACTATACAACGATTTTATTCCTCGTTTTGGGTACCCTGCTAGACTACATCACGACCAGGGCCGTGAATTTGAAAACTCACTGTTTAGGGGACTACAGCAGCTGTCAGGTGTCAGTCACTCACGTACAACACCATACCACCCACAGGGAAACCCTGCCGAGCGATTTAATCGCACCTTACTACAAATGCTGAGAACTCTTGAGGAGGCAGAAAAGGATAACTGGAAAGACTTTCTGCCCCAAGTTGTCCATGCATATAATTGCACAAAACATGAGGCCACAGGGTTTGCCCCACATTTCTTAATGTTTGGACAGCATCCCCGCTTGCCCGTGGACCTCATGTTTAGACTCAACACAGAGGAGGACAGTGAAACACCATATGGATATGTACAAGAGTGGGCAAGGAGGATGAAAGAGGCTTATCATAAAAGACAAGACTGGTGTCTTTCTCGCGCTCAGCCCCTTGGTACACTGATGAGCTGCGCAAGATGAAGGCAACTGGCCGTGCTATTGAGAGACGTGTAAAATCATCTGGTCTGTCTGTGCATAAGCAGGCATATAAAGAACATCAGAAAGCATACGCCTATTCTCTTAAAGAAGCACGCTCCAAATATTATTCTAACATCATCAACACCTGCCCTGGAAACTCTAAACAGCTCTTCTCCACAATCACTCGTCTGCTTAATCCCATTAAGCAAACTCTTGAGGACTCTGCTCAAAAATGCGACCTGTTTCTTTCATCTTTTAAAACCAAAGTTGACACTATCAGATCTCAGCTCCACAACCTCCCCGTTCTCAGTGTGCCACCCACCCGTCTGCATTCTGGGACCCTAAACAGCTTTGACGAAGTTGTTCAGAGTGAGGTGGAGGCCATCATCAAGAAAATGAAGCCTTCATCCTGCGCCCTGGATCCTTTCCCCTCGTCTCTCATAAAAACCAATCATTCTGCAATAGGCCCACTTATCACTCAAATAATAAATCAGTCTCTACAATCTGGTCATGTTCCACTGCCTCTAAAAACCGCCATCATTAGGCCTCTTCTGAAAAAATCTAATTTGGATCCCGACATTTTTTCTAATTACCGCCCAATTTCACACCTCCCTTTTCTGTCTAAAGTGCTGGAAAAAGCTGTTGCTGCTCAGCTGCAGGATCACCTACAACAACACTCCCTGTATGAGAAGTTCCAGTCTGGATTCAGGGCAGCTCACAGTACAGAGACTGCATTGCTGAGGGTTACCAATGATGTCCTCTTGGCTGCTGACACTGGCTCTCCCTCCATCCTTGTCCTCCTTGACCTCACTGCAGCCTTCGACACTGTGGACCATAGTATCCTCCTCCACCGTCTTCATGTGGAGGTCGGTCTCTGCGACACAGTCCTGGACTGGTTCAAATCTTTCCTCTCCAATAGGCTGGAATGTGTTAGTCTTGGCAACGCCACGTCCCAGACAGTTTGTGTCTCCTGTGGTGTCCCTCAGGGGTCGGTTCTGGGGCCCCTGCTGTTTTCCCTTTACATGCTGCCTTTAGGTCAAATTATTAATCAGTTCAACATTTCTTTTCACTGTTATGCCGACGATACACAGCTTTACATCAGGACTGGAGCATCCTCATCTTCCACCTTGTCATCTCCATCTTCACTCACTGCCCTCTCTGCCTGCCTGGAGGCAATTAGGGCATGGATGAATCAGAACTTTCTTCAATTAAACTGCTCCAAGACTGAGGCCATACTGATTGGCACCCCTCACCAGGTACAAACATCTCCTATAACAACACTTTCCTTTTCTGGACAAGACATCCCCCTCTCCACCTCTGTTACTAATCTTGGAATAAAAATGGACTCCAATCTTACATTTGAAAATCACATTAAGCTTCTGTTTAAAACTTGCTTCTTCCATCTTCGAAACATCTCCAGACTTCGCCCATCCCTAACTTTTTCCGATGCTGAGAAGCTCGTCCATGCTTTTGTCTCCTCCAGGCTCGACTACTGCAACTCCCTGTTTATTGGAATCCCTGGCAAAAACCTTCAGAAACTTCAATATATTCAAAACAGTGCAGCAAGGATCTTGTTGAGAGTTCGTAAATTTGAACATATTACGCCCATTCTCCATAACCTTCATTGGCTTCCTGTCGCCTACAGAATTCAGTACAAAACTGCTCTCATTACACATCAATGCTTACACGGAACTTCACCAGATTATCTGAAGGATATTCTTATTCCATACTCATCCACCCGTTCGCTGCGGTCACAGAACAGCAATCTCCTTCACATTCCGAGAACCAAATTAAGGACCATGGGAGACCGGGCTTTCAGTGTGGCTGCCCCCCGCCTGTGGAACTCTCTTCCTGACTGTCTAAGAGCCCCACAGTCTGTGGTTGACTTTAAGAGCGGCTTGAAGACCTTTCTTTTCGACCAAGCATACTCTACCTCCTCATGATTCTACTTTTGATCTTAGCTGATATTGTTATTGATTTTAATTGTTTTATTATTTGTTTTATTGACATTTAATTCTGTTGCTCCTTGTAGCACTTTGAGATTTTCATTAATGAAAAGTGCGTTATAAATTGAATTCATTATTATTATTATTATTATTATTATCGTATTGCTAACAACAACAGCCAGCAATCGAGCGCTCGTGGAAAGAAACACTATGACCAACATGTGAGAGGAGTTGTCTTGGAGCCTGGTGATCGAGTGTTAGTTCGCAACCTGAGAGAAAAGGGCGGACCCGGAAAGCTCAGGTCATATTGGGAGCAGACTGTGTACATTGTCAAAGAACAGATCAATGACAGCCCCATCTACAAAGTATGTCCTGAGAACAATGCCCAGAACACCAGGGTCCTCCACAGAAATCTGCTGCACCTGGTGAATGACTTACCTTTAACTGTTGATCACAGAAAAGATAAAGCACCCATCAGGAGCAGAGTCAGAGGCCACCGTGTCATTCCAAGCCAAAGTAATCGAGACAGCGACTCATCAGATTCTGAGAGTGACCCCAGGATGCGTTATTGGCTCAGAGTACCTGTGTCAACAAGACTACAGGAACCAGCCACCCAAACTCATCCAGTGTCAAGCCAAGTTGTCACACCCGTGGACCAACAGAGGGACTCTCAACTGAACACTGTAGATGAAAATTTTCAGCATCCAGCTGAAAATGAACTGGTCCAAAATGGTGAAACGGGCGATGCACAGAGAGAACAAGAACTGGGAAGAGACACTGAACAGGTTGAACCTGAAATTGAGCAAGAGGAGCGAGTACCAACTCAGGAGGAATTTCTCAGGAGGTCTACGCGAGCAAGGAGACCACCTCAGACATTCACCTACAACACTATGGGTCAGCCCTCCTATCAGCCACAAGGGGTCATAGGTCATGTTGGACTGTGTGGGTTACAAGCTTCACCATTATGGGTAATGCAACCTGTGCAAGAGCAATTTTATACTCAACAGACTGTGCCTTATGCAACGACAATGCCTTTTGCAGTGCCTTATAATTTTGTGTACTGAGATGTGTACACTGAAGGGAAATGTTCTTTTGAGTGAGGTTCCTGTGACAAGAACCAAGTTGTTAATATTTTGTGAAATGTTATCACTGGCGTTAAAGTGTCGGGAGCCACCTTTTAAGTTGGGGGGCGTGTGGTGCACCTAAAGAATCTAAAAAAGCTAAGTCTGGTCCTCTGGACATTCAAAAAATAAAACAAAACAAAGCAAAAAAAATGTAGAAACGTTTCGTCTTTCGTCCGAAAGACTTCCTCAGTCTGAGTTGCTGTGTTCAGCTCAGTCTTATAAATAGCACCCTCCCACAGTGTTGCACAACCAGTTGGCTGATGACAGCCTGAAACCAGTTGCTCACATGATCAAGGAGGGCCATCAGCCTAACAATGGATCATTAGCACCCTGATGGTTGTTTGCTATTCACAGAGGGCTGAGTGATACTAGCAATAACAGCATTGTAAGAGGGGGACAGTTGAACCCGGAGGCCTCCACCCCTGTTTAATGATGGACGGTTTCTTTTCACAAAGATGGCCTCCTTTACTCCTCTCTCAAACCATCGTTCCTCTCTATCAAGGATGTGAACATCTTCATCCTTGAAAGAGTGACCGCTGGCGTGGAGATGAGTGTAGACTGCAGAGTCCTGACTCATCAGGTCAGGACTCTGCAGTCTACACTCATCTCCACGCCAGCGGTCACTCTTTCAAGGATGAAGATGTTCACATCCTTGATAGAGAGGAACGATGGTTTGAGAGAGGAGTAAAGGAGGCCATCTTTGTGAAAAGAAACCGTCCATCATTAAACAGGGGTGGAGGCCTCCGGGTTCAACTGTCCCCCTCTTACAATGCTGTTATTGCTAGTATCACTCAGCCCTCTGTGAATAGCAAACAACCATCAGGGTGCTAATGATCCATTGTTAGGCTGATGGCCCTCCTTGATCATGTGAGCAACTGGTTTCAGGCTGTCATCAGCCAACTGGTTGTGCAACACTGTGGGAGGGTGCTATTTATAAGACTGAGCTGAACACAGCAACTCAGACTGAGGAAGTCTTTCGGACGAAAGACGAAACGTTTCTACATTTTTTTTGCTTTGTTTTGTTTTATTTTTTGAATGTCCAGAGGACCAGACTTAGCTTTTTTAGATTTTTCTACCTGGATTATTGAGCATGCATCAGAGCACCTAAAAATGTCACCACAATATTTGGTTTTCTTATGAATGTAAAGTATTTCCATGTGCAGCTGATCCTATTTTCAAATATATGTTATATTTTGTTTGCGGTTCGGCAAGTTAATGTGCCTGCATTTTTATAGTGTTTTTCTGAGGAGCGGTGATGACGAAGCGGAACCTTTGTTTTGGGGGGGTGCGTTGCTTCCAGGTTGGTTTTGGGGACGGACGGCTTCACATGCTTTCTGGATCTAAACGGAGAAACAATGGTCGTCATCTTTGACTCCTAATTTTATTATTCTTCAGGTCAGTACATGGTGAAAACACATCACAACTACGATGTAAGATGTTTACCTCTTATGTGAACAGCACATATCACTGTGTGGCGGTTTCTGTGCAGTAGTTGCAAGTAAATAGTCACGTTAAATCTGGCAGGATGCCAGCTCGCGCTGGGAAGGTCTCGCGAGGGAAAGTGAATAGAAGGATGTGATACCTTACTAACTCCGAGTTTTGAGTTTCACTTTGTTTTGTTTGAATGATATTCAGACCAAGTGTGGGAACTGAGGTTAAAGGTGGAACAAGGTTAGATTCTGCATTTGTTTTGTAAGTCTTGTCATTTTATTTTTGATCGGTGTTCAGTTAAAGTCAGTGTACATTTTAAATGCTTATCAGTAAATATAGAGCTAGATGCAGTATTTGACATATTGTCTTCATCTAAGTGAAGGGTGAAAATGTGAAAAGGTTAATTACTGTAACACTGGTAAAAGAAGGAAACCAGGTTTGTAAATCATTAATACCATACAGGTACACTGTAAAATATTGGTTTGTTAACAAATCCTATAAATAAACATGCTTTCTGGATCTAAACGGAGAAACAATGGTTGTCATCTTTGACTCCTAATTTTATTATTCTTCAGATGGTGTGTCATCACTGTTGCAGCAGTCCTGACACTCGGGACCTGTAACAACTGTAAATAAAAGATCACTTTTGTACTCGCTTGTCCTCGTGTTCTTTGGTCTGCCATTTAGGGTCATATTCAGCAAACCTCATGTTAAGAAGTGCATGAGGCAGCTTTGTGGCTGTGTTAAAGTGCTTTATAAATAAAGCTGATGATGATGATGATGATGATGATGATGATGATGATGATGCAGTGTGATGCTTCAGAGACAGGACTAGGAGCAGCACTGACACAGAAAGGGAAACCTGTAGCATTTGACTTTTTTGACTTTTTTTTTTTTTTGACTTTTTTTTATTTGACTCAACCTTGACTTCTCTAAATGGTTTTCAGAATCTGTTGGAATCCTGGCAAAAACCAATGCAGATTTGTTCCTGTCTTTGATTTTATACGTCTACCTTATAATGTTTTGCTAGTTTTTTGATACTTTGTTAAAAAAAAAAAATCTTTTGTTTTTTTCTCTCTTTTTGTTTTCTATTGTTTATTGTTTGTTTGTTTATTGTTTAATGAAATTCTATCACTGCTGTTCATTGTTCTTTAGTTTTAGCAGGTCGCTTTCGTAAATGAGCCCATGAGGTTCAAAAGATTTACCTGACTAAATAAAGGTTGAATGAATGAATTTGCAAGCAGAGCGCTGACTCCCACAGAAAGGGGTTATGCCCAGAAAGAAAAGGAATGTTTGGCCATAGTGTTCGGGACAGAAAAGTTCCACCAGTATACTCATGGTAGAAAAGTGACTGTATAGAGTGACCATAAGCCGCTGGAAAATATTGTGAGAAAACCACTGCATAGTGCACCAAAGAGATTACAGAGAATGTTACTCATGCTGCAGAAATATGATTTTGATGTGATCTATGTGCCTGGTCGAGACATGCTTTTAGCTGACACACTAAGCAGAGCTTATTTACCTGACAGCAGTCAGGGGGTCACAGAGTGTGAGACAGAGACTGTTAACATGATTTCCTACCTGCCCATTTCTGCAGAAAGACTGACAGCCATCCGTTATGCAACAACAGAGGGCTCAAAGCTGCAGGAAGTGATTAAGTTGATCCAGACAGGATGGTCAAAGTACAAAAAAGATGTGCAGCTACACATTCAACATTATTTCACTTTTCAGGACGAGCTGAGCTTTCAGGGTGGAATAGTCTTCAAGGGGGAAAGAGCAGTAGTTTCTGATGCACTAAGAGCTGTCTGGCTAATGCCTACATACAAAGCATGGATTTCTCCAAGTCGGGTCTTGCTAAGATTGGTTTCACTTTTGCTATTTGGCGAAGTTGATAAAAAACTTTTCTGAACAACACTGCTGATCTGTTTATCAAATTTAAAATCAGATTTATCATCTGCTAGCTCTTACTCGTGTTAGCTTAGCATGGCTTCTGGTTTTATCACTTGCCCTGTGTGTCAAATGTTTAGTGAAGACTAAGGGGGATAACCTAAAACATGATGAACAATAAGAATAAAAGCAGGGTGTCAAACTAATTTCCCTTTTGGGCCACATCAAGCTGATGAATGTCCTCAAAAGGCCGGACATGGCAGAATGTACTGTATTGATAAAACTACCAATTAACAAACTGGTAAAATATAACTTTCACGCATTCGATGACTACTTCAAGTAATTTGGCATTATAAACATAAAAACTGATTTGATTTGATTGATAAAGTAATATTGAAGCACAGTTGTCTTGAAGTTCTGTCTCTGTGGCCCTCCAGGGTGTAGAAAGCCACAGAAATGGTTATGGTGGGCCGGATTTGGCCCACAGGCCTTGAGTTAGACACATGCGATCTAGAGGTATGAAAAGTTTTTTTTTTTTAAACACAACAAAAAAACAACACTAGTATGCAATGTATTTTACAGCAAAAGTGTCATCTGGTTGATTCACTTTGGTTCCAAAGAACTGCAACAGTAATGTTCAAAATAATTTGAAGTGCAAGATCAACAACAAACAACAGATAAAAAACTTAGATGCATAAAAATAAATAAACTGTGCAAAACCGACTAAACTGAATAAAATAAAATATCAAGAAATAATTAATGTAAACAATTACTTGAAACCACGTAAATGGTTTGAAAAAGAAATTTAAAGTTGAATAGTTCTTAAAACTATGTATATGTATGCAACGATTTTTAAAAGCTGAACTTAAAATATTAAATAGAATCATATAGAAATCATTACTAAAAAAATTAATAAATTAGTTTTAAAAAATCCACTTAGGGTTCCCCTAGTGGACCCGGGGCCCTGAGCAGCCGCTCAGTTTGCTTATGTCTTGGGCCGGCCTTGGATCAGGACATGTAAATAATAAAAATATAAAAAGGATCAAATTATGTGAAATTAATAGTTTTCTGAAA
>JBBPBX010039209.1:0-17481 GCA_038048925.1 Garcialebias charrua
CAAGAAAACAAGGTAAAAAACTATTATTTCTTTGCTGAGAAAAAATATATTTCTTAGCTGACGTTATATCAGAAGTGTTCCTGAGCTTAACAGTTCCTAAATCAATTCACGAAATGGTCAAATCTGCTGGATTTAAATTGTTTCGGTTTGACATTTTCCAAACAGCCTCGGGTGCGCTACGAAAATAAATGATAAAAAATCGAATTTTATCTCAAATGTTTCATCTAGGCCAACAGTCAGTAAATTAGAGCCATATAATTACACACTGGTAGCAGAAAAAATATCCACCGAGTGGTTTCTGAGCTATTTATCTGATAGCCTGGACCTCGCCAGGCTAAACTAACAAAACTCCGCCTTCTGTTCTCTGATTGGTCCGGTCAAAAATCGACCGGAGAAATCGTTGTCTATGGGAGAAGTCCCAGACCCTAGTACGAAGCGAAGTGAAGGACAAGGGTCTGGTTTTAACCAGGCTACTCCAAACTAGGAGTGAATAGGTTTGGTGAAAAACAACTAGAAAGACGTCACAGTCCTATCTCAGTTGTTGTGTTTACTATTAGCACAAACCTGATAAATTCCGGCTAGTTGTATTTTTTTCAGTGCATTTCTTTTGCTCCTCTGGTATTATACAATAATTACAGCGATCTTTGTGCTTAAAGGTATTGTGACATGATTTTGTAAATTTGAATATTTGTCAGAACATATATATCTTATATCATTGAGCTCTGGTCGTTTTTGCATAATAAATTATAAATATGTAAAATTTTTATTCTAAATTATGGTAATGTTTTTCTCTGGTACTTGCTGGGATACACCCCTAAAATTCCGCGCATTTCCGCAATACGTCATCACCAGTCGTCGTCGCCAGTCATCAACGTCACAACGGGCAGAAGGCAGAGCCTTGCCCGTTTGTTTTGTGTGTTAACTGCTTGCCATAGAATTCATTTCCTGAAAGATCGGCTCTTTTTTTTGTGTAACTTGAAAAATGCCGTCACGTTGTAGCGCATTTGTGTGTTCTAATATCAGCAGTGAACAAGTGATTCTTCACAAATTTCCAAAAGATGAGAAACTTCGACAAGAATCAGAATGGACCAGACAAGGACCGGTGGGTTCCTACTCGTATGTCTGCAGCGACCATTTTACTGCCGATTGTTATCTGGAAAGACCTGGTTTACAAGAATCTTTAGGATTACCAGTAAGATTCAGAAGACTTTTAAAACCGGATGCTATTCCTACTATTTTTAAAAGAAAATCTACAGAAGAAAGTCCCACAGGAGCTACCATGCAAACAACGCAGGGACCATCGGAAGACTGTCCAGGAGATGAGTAAGTCTTTGTGTAAACATAATCGGAGGTGTGTAGTGTTTTAGATTCTAAACTATATATTTTACGTGAGTTCATGTTGTTTTACTTTATACACTGTGAGTGTATGAAGCCAATTATCACGGCAGATTATTTATGTTCGCTGCTAACAAGCTAGCCGAATCAGTAGCACACACACTTTTCTAATAATGTATTTTTAAATTATGTCTGCATCTGTAGTTTCTTTTTATTCGGGGAGGGATATTAATGAGAGTTTTGGATGATTTACTGTCTTAAAATGATATATCGCTGACGCAACCGGTAATAAAAAGCCGAGGTAGCAGCTAACACACTAGCCGAGATACAGTACAGGCCACGTTGCTATTTATGCATTTTTAAATTATGTCAGCGCAATCGGGTAACATCTGTTGTTTTCTTTTTATTCGGGGAGGGATATTAATGAGAGTTTTGGATGATTTACTGTCTTAAAATGATATATCGCTGACGCAACCGGTAATAAAAAGCCGAGGTAGCAGCTAACACACTAGCCGAGATACAGTACAGGCCACGTTGCTATTTATGCATTTTTAAATTATGTCAGCGCAATCGGGTAACATCTGTTGTTTTCTTTTTATTCGGGGAGGGATATTAATGAGAGTTTTGGATGATTTACTGTCTTAAAATGATATATCGCTGACGCAACCGGTAATAAAAAGCCGAGGTAGCAGCTAACACACTAGCCGAGATACAGTACAGGCCACGTTGCTATTTATTCATTCAACCTTTATTTAGTCAGGTAAATCTTTTGAACCTCATGGGCTCATTTACGAAAGCGACCTGCTAAAACTAAAGAACAATGAACAGTAATGGTAGAATTTCCTTAAACAATAAACAATCAAACAATAAACAATAGAAAACAAAAGAGAGAGAAAAAAAAATATATATATATATATATATACATATATATATATACATTACATATATACATATATACATATATACATACTGTATATATACACATATATATATATATACATATATACACATACATACACACATACATATATATATATATATATATACATATATATATATATATATACATATATACATATACATACACATATACATATATATATATATATATATACATACATATATATACATATATACATATATATACATACATACACACTCCTCCTTTTAACAAAGTAGCAAAAAACTAGCAAAAAACTAGCAAAACAGGTAGACGTATAAAATCAAAGACAGGAACAAATCTGCATTGGTTTTTGCCAGGATTCCAACAGATTCTGAAAACCATATAGAGAAGTCAAGGTCGAGAGCTTCAGATCTTTTTGTAAGATATTCCATGAAGCAGGAGCGGAGTAGGAGAAGGCCCTTTTTCCAAGTTCAGTCCTCACTGACGGAACACTGCAGGTAATCATGTCCTGAGAGCGCACGCTGTAGCTGCACTCACGCAAAGACATGTAGGAGGAGATGTATGAGGGCAGCAGACCAAGAAGTGATTTGAAGATGAAAATGTACCAGTGGAAGAGTCTGCGTGAGGTTAATGATGTCCAGTTAACCAGTGAATACAGGGTGCAGTGGTGGGTACGATAATCACAACCAGTTATGAATCTTAGTGCACCATGATAGACAACATCCAACATCCGCAGGGTGCTTGTAGGAGCATTCATGTAGAGAATGTCACCGTAATCAATGGAGGGAAGGAAAGTCACAGATACAAGGCGTTTCCTAACATTCAGTGATAGACATGATCTGTTTCTGAAAAAGAAACCCAGTTTAACTTTCAGTTTCTTCACTAGGTTTTCCACGTGGAGTTTAAAAGAGAGATGTGAATCGATCAGGATACCCAGATATTTATAGGAATCAACAAACTCGATAGGTACACCATTTGAAGATAAAATCAGAGGAGGATCTGCTGGAACCGCCTTCCTATTTGAAAAAAACATCCCTTTTGTTTTATCAGCATTTAGGACAAGTTTGAGACGGAACAAATCTGACTGGATGATGTCAAAAGCGGATTGCAGTAACTGGAAAGCCTTAGCTACTGTTTTAGCTCGGCAATAAACAACTGTATCATCAGCATAGAAATGTAAGGATGCATCAGGGATGCAGTGACCTACATTAGCTATGTAGATTGTAAAGAGAGTGGGTCCTAAAACTGAGCCTTGTGGTACACCATTTTTAACTGTTAAATAGCTGGAAAAAGTACCGTTATGTTGAACACATTGCCTCCGATTGGAAAGATAGTTAGAAAACCAACCGACGGTGTGATCAGAGAAACCGATTTCTGAGAGCTTATGACACAGGATGTTATGATCCACAGTATCAAAAGCTTTAGACAGGTCTAAGAAAAGTGCAGCACAATAGTCCTTAGCATCCAATGCTTCAACAACATCATTCAGAACCTTCAGAGAAGCAGTTGTTGTGCTGTGTTTTTTCCTGAAACCAGATTGATGAAGAGGTAAGATGTTAAATGAGTCCAGATAGTTTTTGATCTGAGAGTTTATCAGTTTTTCTAGAACCTTGGCTAAAATGCAGAGTTTAGAGATCGGTCGATAATTGTTCAATGAGGTGGGGTCACCTCCCTTCAGCAAAGGAAGAACAAAGGCTGTTTTCCAAGCATCCGGAATGGTGTTTTGGCTTATGGACAGATTAAAGATGTGGGTCACAGGGACTGTGATGATATGAGCAGCCAGCCTTAAGAAGTAAGGTGGAAGTTCATCTGGACCTGCAGATTTTTTAGGATCAAGATCATTTAACAGTTTATTTACCTCACTGACTGAGAACGGAGAAAAAGAGAAGGTGTGATTAACAGATGGTTGACTTGTAGGAGGGATTTGATTTGTAGAAGTTTGATTATTAGATAAAGTGGCTGATTTTCCGTTTGTAACTGTGTCAAATAATGAACTAGAAGCAACAAAATGTTTATTGAAACAGTTCAGGATCTCGTGCTTATTTGACACAGGAACAGAGTCAACAAGAAATTGTGATGGGAGGTCAGATGATGATTGGGGGGTGCCTGAGAGAGATTTGATGGTTTTCCAGAATTTTTTAGGATCGTTTAGATTTTTGGAGGTCTGAGATAAGAAGTAGTTACGTTTTGCGGCTTTGATGGCAGTTGTACATTTATTCCTTAGCTGCCGAAATTTCAACCAATCAGTGTCTGAGTGTGATTTTCTCGCTGCGGCCCAAAGATGATCTCTCCAGTGCAGGAGATCAGCTAGTTCAGGAGTAAACCAGGGGCTGTCACGGCTCTTTATCCTGAACTGCCGGAAAGGTGCGTGTTTGTTTACAAAGAGAATGAAACTATTGCGAAAATAGTTCCAAGCGGTGTTCACGTCATTGATTTGTAGGATACGTTGCCAATCAAAGAGGGATAGATCCCAAAGGAATGACTGTTCACTGAAACGTTTCAAATCCCTTTTTTGAATTATTCTGGGCTTAGCAGGTGGAAGTTTAGTAGATCTAAGAGCTGCTATTACGGAATGATCACTCAAAACGTTGGCAAATACACCTATACCAGGAAATTTGTGAGGTGCATTTGTGAAAAACAGATCTAAGATAGAAGATTTTTCGGGACATTTTATGTTTGGTCTGGTGGGAGAATCGATAAGTTGTGTTAGGTTGAGAGATAGGCAACATTCTTTGAATTTATCACAGAGGGGGGTCGACTTATTCCAATCAATGTTGAAATCTCCAGCCAAAACGATCTCATTGTGTTTTAAATTTCCTATGAATTCAGTCAGGGAGGACAGAGCTTCAGGTGTTGCGGAGGGGGGACGATAACAACCAACAACAGTTAAGGGCTGACCTCCTTTCAAAGTGATGTTCACAGCTAAAGCCTCAAACTGGTTTGCGATTGTTTTTTTAGATGCAATCCTGGCAGCCAAAGAATCTCTGATGTAAATAGCGACTCCACCTCCCCTTGTATTACGGTCACAACGATAGATCTTAAATTCATTGATTGCCAAGTCATTTTTCAAAACAGAATCGTTGAGCCAAGTTTCAGAGATAACGATCACATCTGCCCCAGAAGAAGTGATTAGGATTTTCAATTCATCAAGTTTTTTTAGAAGGCTACGAGCGTTTACATGCAGAAAACGGAGACCTGAAATATTTTTAAACTCATTAGGTGTACAGTAGTTAGTGATTGGCCCTGGGTTTGGCTGAATCCCTGAGATCAATAACAACATTAATATCAGACATTTACTTGACTTCTTTGTCAGTGATGTGTAATTACAGGATTTAACAGTGTGACATTTTTCCCCCATAATTGAACCATGTGAAACATTAATGAAGATACGATCATTCAGAGCCCAAAAACAATGAAAGTCGCAGTGATGGGCAGATCCAGATGAGTTGATAAGATTTAGTGATTCCAGGTAGTCTGAGAACTGAAAATAATGACAGTAATATGAATGATGCAGAAAAGTCTCTGACCATAAAGCGTCACAATTTAAGTGTGCAAACAGTTCCTTTGAGGAGGCCCAACTACAGTTTGTGTGATAGAGTGTGATGCCCCCCTGTGAATATGAATGGATGTGGTCCTGGTTAACACAGGCCGGATCCAGAATCAACAGGTGGAAACAAGCAATTTGCAGCAAACAGCAGAGTGTGATGCCAGAAATGCCTCTTAAAATTAAAGGCATGATTGTAGCCTGTATCAGGACAGCAAAGGGACAACAGCGTGAACAGCACCAAACAACAGCAACAGCAGCTCCTGATCCTCAGCGGCGCACGATTCTCTCTGCCCGTCTGATCCACAAGTAGCTCCCCAACAGTGTGGAACAGGCACCAAACAACAGCAACAGCAGCTCCTGATCCTCAGCGGCGCACGATTCTCTCCGCCCGTCTGATCCACAAGTAGCTCCCCAACAGCGTGAACAGCACCAAACAACAGCAACAGCAGCTCCTGATCCTCAGCGGCGCACGATTCTCTCTGCCCGACTGATCCACAAGTAGCTCCCCACAGCGTGAACAGCACCAAACAACAGCAACAGCAGCTCCTGATCCTCAGCGGCGCACGATTCTCTCTGCCCGTCTGATCCACAAGTAGCTCCCCAACATTGTGGAACAGGCACCAAACAGCGACGATCCAGATCCTCCGCGCTTCACTCTCCGCTCGTTTGATCCACAAACAGCCCACAACAACGAAATGAGGCTCTTTAAAGTTATCTGCAGCAGGTAAGATGTTTATTGTTGAGCTCAACAACAAATGAGCTCACAACAACAAATGAGGTTCTTTAAAAACTGTTGGATCTGTTGGATCAACTGTTGTTGGATCTGACGTGGCATGTTCGTACGAACGCTTCGTACGAACAAAAGTAGGAGGAAGTTAGGATAAGAATACGAACATTTTTGTGCATGAGGGCCATTTATCACAATTTTTAAAATGAGGAACTACCTTAGCTACTTTCATATTACATGTATCTGGAAATATTCCTGTTGAAAATTATAAATTACATATATATGTAAACGGCTCAATAACATAACTCATTTACAAACTTCATATCCATGTCAACTCAGTCTTTTGATCTCTTGTCTGTAATTTTTTTACTACATTCATCATTTCTTCTTTGTCAATTCCCTTAAGAAAAATACTGTTTGCACAACCTATGACTGAATGGCTCACATTATTATCTACTTTGGTATTTTAGCTGCAAGATTTGATCCAACATTCACGAAATAATAATTAAATCCATTTACAATTTCATTCTCATCATGGAATTCATCATTGTCTTTTACAAAATACTGTGAAATACCCGTTTTTACGTTGTGTTTTTTCAGAACACTATTCATTACTCTCCATGTTGCTTTCATATCACCAGTACTTTTATTTAATAAATCACTATGATATTCTTTCTTATGTTTTCTTATAATCCCTACTAAGTGGTTTTTATACTTCTTATATTTTTCTTCTGCCTCTTGTGTTCTGGTTTTCAAGAAGCATGAATACAGATATATATATATTTTTTTAACAAGCATTTCTCAATCCTTCTGTCATCCATGGTTGGTCAACAATATTTTTCTTTGTATAATTTTTTTGCACACAAGTTTTTTCATACAGAGCTTCTGAAATATTCATAAACTCATCATGCTGTATGATCTGTTCACAACATCAACATACATGTCTTCCCAATTTTGTTTATCTAAGTCATCTTTTAATTTATCTAAAGCTTTTTTGGATGTGTTTATTATTTTTTTCTTTCTTGTAATTGCTTTTGTGATGCTTTGATCATTTTTGTAGATTGTGAAAATTGGTAAATGATCACGTAGTTGTTAAAATGCCACCTATCACATCCCCATTTGTTATATTTGTGAAAATATTATCAATTATTTTCGCACTATGAGTTGTAATTCTTGTTGGCTTTGATATCAACGGATAACGATTTAAACTATACAATTAAGTTATAAATGTACTGCTGTTATTTGAATCTGTTTTATTTCCTAGATCAATATTAAAATCTCCACACAAAAAACTTTTTTATTACAACTCATTTCCAATAGCTTCATGGTTTTATCTGTGAATATTTCTATATTTGATCCTGGTGATCGATATACACAACTTA
This sequence comes from Garcialebias charrua, assembly GCA_038048925.1. Classification (NCBI taxonomy): domain Eukaryota; kingdom Metazoa; phylum Chordata; class Actinopteri; order Cyprinodontiformes; family Rivulidae; genus Garcialebias; species Garcialebias charrua. The sequence continues at coordinate 7,896 of JBBPBX010039209.1, forward strand.
TTATGATGTTTTTAATCATTCTTGTTTATTATTTCTATAGTTATCATTTCCATAATATTATCAACAATTATTGACATTTCACTAATTAATTTACATTTTATCTCATTATTAACAAATAGAGCGACTCCACCACCTCTTTTATTTTTTCTGTTCATATGATATAATTCATACCTTTCGATGTGAACATTTGTGTTTTCATCATTGAGCCATGTCTCTGAAAGTGCAATAAAAGTAATAGTTCTGTTTAATTGTTTTAGATTATCTGTTATTTTGGATATATTTGCATTTATACTTCTACTATTGAAGTGAATAATAAAAATGCCTCCATTTGTCATATTGATGACATTAAACTGCTCTTCATTATACTATTCACAAGCTTTTATAACTGGGAAGAAATTTGTATCAATCATATCTTCAACATTATATATTTTAGATTCTGAATCTTTGTATGTTGCCATGTTTCATGTATATTTTGTCAATTTTTGTTTGTGGGTTGTTTCATTGATTTGTAATTTGTCATCTCCTGAGTTCATCTAAGTCTTTCCAAATCCTTCAGTTCTTTTATCATATTAGCCTGAGACCCTTCATGTGCTTTGATCCAAATGTTTCCATTTCTTGTCCATGTTGATGCTATTTCTTTTTTGTTTTTTCAACAACCTTGCTTCACATGCAATATTGCCATTATTTTCGGTTAGATGTTCATTTATGTATACTTTTGTTCCCTTCAGTTTTTTTTGCTTGCATTATTACATTGTTTCTTGATTTCCTACTGATGAACCTGACAACTATTGATGGTTTGAATTTTTCTGATTTACTGGGCACTGTGTGACAGATGGAAATGTCTTCATGTTCTATTTCAATGTCCTTGTCCTGTAAAAAAGTCACTACTTGTTCCTCCAGAGTCTGTAGTTCTTCTTGTGATGCATCCTCTGTTGTGTTAGCACCAGCAACAGCTTTTGCATATGACCGGCGCTTAACTTCAAGTCCAGTTATCACCAAGTTATCTTGTCTTGCGTTTTGTTCCAAATCATCAACTTTTTGTTCAAGTTCAGATATTTTATTGTCTTTGTTACTTATTAGAATTTTCAGTTGTTTCACTTCCTCAAACAGACCAATCAGGAGTTCTTGTTGAGATGCTAACTTTGCTAGTTCAGCACTCATGAAGTTCAATGACTTTTTAATTTCCTCCATATCTTCCGAGCTTTTTTCCAGCGACTCTTGCCTTTTTTGTCTAGATTTATTTGGCATTACTCACTGTACTTCTGGCTTGGTGGTGGTAGTTCTTTGGTTTGTAGGCTGAAGGCCGAGGCCTGGTCACAAGACTGACTAGCCTATTGATGGTAGCTGCGGCCCAGCAGCTACAGCACCCAGATCCGATGCTAGAAGACTTGATCTTGCGGTTTCAGCAGCCCGCAGGATCAACGACGGCAGATTTGTTGATGTTATACCAAGACAATGACTATTTCTATTAAAATTAATGTATGTCTTTATCCTCTTATCCTGACACTTATGAAGTAGAACAGAGCCCATGTTGTTTGGCTGAAAATTTTGAGATAATGCATTACTGGCTGAAAAAAGTTGATTGTTTTATGTCTTTCAATGGACTGAATGTTAAATAATGCGTTTAAAGATGTTAAAAGCAAGCTTTGCAATCTGTTGCTAACAAGCATAAACAATCATTTTAGCCTTGGTCTGTGTATGTCCTGTGGGGTGCTCAGGGGTAAATAATGTCTCAATTTAAATTATTCTTAAATAAATAAAAAATGGCCTGATTATTAAATAAAACTAAGGAGATACACTGCTTTTAAGAGTGTGTTTTCATGTAACCTCAAAAGATTACAATGCACAGCCAAAAAATTAGGTTCTCGTACGAGCAGCCCCAGGGAGCTGAATTATAAAGAAAAACCATCTGAATTCTTCTTCCTCCCTCTAACCCACTGCCCCCCCACCCCACGCAAAACCTCCCATCTCATCACCAGCTTTCACTCAGCCTAGCCTCCTATGATTAAGGGTCAAGTGTGCCACCTCGTCTCCAGGCCATCATTAAAAACGGAGACAGCAAAGAGAAGGAGAGAGGGAGAGAGAGACACCCTGGCACACAGGGCTAATGAAAGCCATGAATCACGGTGTGGTCTTTAAAGAACATATTAGTGACATCATTAACTCAGCTCAAAGGCCACAGCCGGGGTGAACAGGCAGGTTGCTCCACCACTCGGACCAACCAGTTCGATACATACCGCAAGAGCTGTCCCTCATCCGGGAGCCCCCCACCCTCTACTGCACCATTTGAATATCTGCAAGCCACATTGGAAAGGAATCTGTAAAAATATGATCAAACTTTGCATGAAGAGCGGCTGCAGTAAGTTTAATTATTATGGGGTGCCGTTTGTAAAGTTATAGTAAAAAATTAACAGCAATATTTTTGGTTTATCTTCACCATTTTTTCATACATTTATAAATGTCATAGTTCCAAATTAAATATTTAATTTACAAGCTAAACATTTAGTTTACAAACTAAATACTTAACTAGCAAGTTAAATATTTAGTTAGTAAATTAAATAGTTAGGTGTAAATTAAATATTTATTTCCAAGCTAAATATTTGTTTTCAAAACTAAACATTTACAAAGTAATTTCTAAGCTAAACATTTCATTCCTAAACAAATTTTTTAATTTGCTAACTAAATATTTAACTTGCAAGCTATATTTTTATAGCCTGGTTAAAACCAGACCCTTGTCCTTCACTTTGCTTCGGACTAGGGTCTGGACTTTCTGTTATAGGGAAACGATTCTTGCTGGAGGCGTGGCCTCTGCTGATGGCTGCTCCCCCGTGGTCTGCTGAACTTGACTTCAGCTCCGCCTCCTGCTGAATTGTCTCTCGCTGCCGGCTGCCGCGCTGCATATTCTGTGTTTATATGTTAATAAAACGTCCTAATAAAATAAAATAAAACCATGGATCGCTGGTCCAACACACCAGGGGCCTCATGTACAAAGACTTGCGTGGATTTCCTACTGAAAAGTGACGTACGGTCAAATCCAGAAAAGTGTGTACGCACAAAAAAATCCAGATGTATCAAACTGTGCGTACACCGGAATCCACGCACATTCCTTTTGTACATCACAACCAACGTGGAACTGAGCGCACGTGAGACACCTCCCCTGACACGCCTTCATTTACATATGTTAAACAGATGCAAATTACTTCCTGCATGTGTGAAGGACATGTTTGTTTGATCCCTGCGCGATCAGAAATTATTTCTAGATTCAGGAAAATAATGAATTTAATATAATATGAGTGAGGAAAATAATCCTAAGTAAGAATAGTAATAAAATGTGTTCATCACACAAAGAACGAGTGATTGTGTGTCGGATTTGTGTGTGCGCGCACCCTGCTTTGGTGCGCCAGCTCATCCATTCATTCTGAGTGAAAATATTAACTTTGCGCACGGGTTTATTACCATAATTACTGTAAACACAGAGGAACTTAGATGTTTGGTAGAACATAGATCTTTGTTTATTTAATAGATGATATGAAGAAACGGGTCTGTGCGTCTCAGTGGAGAGTTTTCATGACATGACGTGATGTTGGAGTCTCCAAACGCTGCGCGCGCCACATTGTGCGCAATCTGTTTGTCTGTGAAGCCTTTACTCTCCTACAAGTTATATATGGTGTACAGGGAACCCCCGACCTACGAACGAGTTTGGGACCTAAGAACCGTTCGCAGCTCGATCCGTTCGTAGGTAGGGGGTGAAAATTATATTAAAAAAAAAATTATTCATTCATTCATTCATTCAACCTTTATTTATCATGCTAACGGAGCGCGCGCACACATTTAAGCATGTAAAGTAGTGTACTGTAATGTTAAACATTGCTATTCACATTTACAGAATAAATAAAAATATATTTTCTTACTTTGAGATGGTCAAAGCCGACATAGGTTGCCATGCGTTGATTGTTTTCGGGCCAAGCAGCGCGGGGGCCGGCAAGCCACCGCAGCTGCTCCAGACCTGTGTTAGCTAGCTGGCTAGCTTCTGCTAGCCAAGCCATGAGCTAGTGTTGGAGCGGCGGCGCGATCAATCTGCAGCTGCTGCTCCAGCCGCTGCTCCAGCCTGAGACGTCCACAGAGCTATTCCAGCTAGTAATTAATCCACATGATGCGATCCTGGTCACCAGTGTTCAAAAGGCCGGCTCCCGTGTTAGCTCCAGTGTTAGCTCTGGAGCTAGCCAGGCCGGAGGTGTAGCCAGGCCGGCCGGAGGTGTTCGCACGGCGGCCTGGCACGATCGGCGATAAATCCGCTGCTGCTTGAGACATCCACAAAGTTCACAGAGACGTTTCCAGCTAGTAATTAATCCATATGAAGCCATCCTGGTCACCAGTCTTCGTCCAGCTCTCGGCAGCTAACCTAAGATGGCGTCCGGTGTTCTACATTAATTTGTGACCGGAGACCCCAGTGACTGAACCTAAAATAGCGTCCGGTGTTCTACATTAATTTGTGACCGTGTAAACTGAAGACCTACTTCCTGTTGCCCAAAATTGCTCAAAAATTGCTCAAAAATGATCAGAAATGATCTTTTTTATCATAATTATTATTTATAAAGCCTTTAAAACAACCAGAGCTGCAACAAAGTGATGTACACATGAAATTAAGAACATTTAAACACAAAAAAAAAAAAAAAATTTTTTTTTTTTTTTTTAAATTCATATTTTTATTAAATATGATATGTTCGTAGGTCCCGTGGTTCGCAGGTCGATGGGGTCGTAGGTCGGGGGTTACCTGTACTTCCACGTGTCATTTTGGAGAAATCTACAATAAACGCAGATCATGAATCACCTCCAGCTGCCGTGGGTGCGCGCGCGCTCCAAAGCGCGACCACTCAGCCTTTGGAATCATATGGATGAGACATTCCATTAAATATGATCAGGCTTTGTGTGTACTGGACTGCCCTGATCGGCCTGCCAGCTCCCTCAGGAAAGCACCTGTGGAACAGTTTGATCGCTGCTTCTGCACGCGTGATGCACGGCTCCTGCATGTGTTGCTCCAGAGCGCAGCAGTGCCAAACTGAAAAATGATTATTTCTGAAAACGGCTGATAAGCCATATCCTAGATCAGAAAATTATATCTGTTTATTAATAAATGCTCTGCGTGTTACACTATTTATTATATTCTCCAGTAAGGCTGAATGAATCCGTTCCTGTTAAATTTATTCTTTGCACAACTTTGCGCGTCCTTTATTTCACTGCGTCATGTGGATGTAATACTTGTTAATCGTGTGTTTGGTGGGAATATTAATCATTTTCACATCATGAACAGTTAATAATAATAATAATAATAATGAATTCAATTTATAACGCACTTTTCATTAATGGAAATCTCAAAGTGCTACAAGGTGCAACAGAATTAAATGTCAATAAAACAAATAATAAAACAATTAAAATCAACAACAGTGTCAGCTATGATCAAAAGTAGAATCATGAGGAGTATAGTATGCTCGGTTGAAAAGAAAGGTCTTCAAGCCGCTCTTAAAGTCAACCACAGATTGTGGGGCTTCAGTTTCTCGAAAGCACCTGTAAGTGTCGCCAAAGGAACAATAACCACAGAAACGTGCGTACGCCAGCAGGGGAGCTGGCGTGGAAATGTACTTGGATGCGCAGATATTCACGTTCATTTCATTTTTGTTACATACGGGGTTTTGCGTGGAAAGTGACGTGCGCAATGTTTTTGTGCGCACGCACGGTTGATACATGAGGCCCCAGAAGACCAGGAAATCTGATGGGACTCGGGCAGCAACGTAAAACCTGACTTTAATTCTCTCGTGACAACCTCAGTCATTTCCTTGTTCATTTCACTCAGCGGAGGGAGAGGAGGATGAGGAGGAGGAGGAGGGAGCGATGATCACTTACTTTTGGCAAAAAAAAAGAAAAGAAAACTCCAGATAAGGGATTAAGAAGGGGAAATTAATAAATTTGTGTCACATATAAAACAGTCCTGCATCGCTTTGAATGAGAACATGCGAATGCTCGTTGGCTGCGTTGCTCCCCCGTGGTCTTCTGAACTTGACTTCAGCTCCGCCTCCTGCAGCTTTTTCTCTCGCTGCCGGCTGCCGCGCTGCATATTCTGTGTTTATATGTTAATAAAACGTTCCAAAAAAATGAAATAAAACCATGGATCGCTGGTCCAGCACACCAGAAGACCAGAAAATCTGCAGGGACTCGGGCAGCAACGTAAAACCCGATTTTAATTCTCTTGTGACAACCTGAGGCATTTCCTCATAGCGGAGGGAGAGGAGGAGGAGGAGGAAGGAGGGAGCGATCACTTGACTTTTGGCCAAAAAAACAAACAAAAGAAAACTCCAGATAAGGGATTAAAGGGGACCACAGATGCAAAATTCACTTTTTAATGTTTTTTTTACTCAACTTTGGGTATTTACTTCATAAAAAAACAGTCCTTGTGCCAAAAAAATGCACCCAGTGGTTTATTTACTCTAAGTAGATTTATTTATTTTTGATAAATACACCTGGATTCACACTTCCTGCAGTTATTGACGTCACAGGCCGTAGCCAATCACCTCAAACCTGAGTCCAGCCCCTCACCTAGCAACCCCTGGTTAGGCTCAACCCACTTCTGTATTAAACACATGACTGTTGTTTTTCATGATTTCATCTCATCTTTTGTTTATATGTTCTTAATTTCATGTGTACAGCACTTTGTTGCAGCTGTGTTTTTTTAAATGGCTTTATAAATAAAGTATAATTGTTATTTTTATGTTTTAGTTCAATTTTTAGTGTATTTGCGATCGCTCCCAACGCGCAGCCGGCAAAAATTAAACGAGCGGACTCCCGGCATAGGGACCGGCGGCAACGGGACACTGCTTCTGGCGGATGGAGCGGAGCTTCAATTGTACAGCCTCGTTGCAGCCTTGCAGCAGCCTCGCAGCAGCGAGGACCTTCTCCTTACGGATTAATTTACGGGAGACACTTGGTGAACTTTGTGTTGTCTTGACTGGAACAGCGATAACTCCCAAAATCTCCGCGTGCAACGAGCGGAGCTGGCGAACACCGGAAGAGGAACAAGCTAACATTAGCTTCGGATTCGGCAGGTCTCATGCTAAAAGGAGCAGCTCATGGCGGCGCGCTCAGACGAGTTTCGGTAAGTTATCTTAAGCTAGCACTAACAGTAAGTCAAATGAGTAATAAAAAAAGAGCTAATTTTAAAACAACAACACATTACAGATACTGGCTGTTACAGAGGGCGTAAACAGATCGTTGAAGGGCGTGGACTTCAAGAAACCGGTCGTTCAAAACGAAAGTTAAAAATGGCAGAATTAAAAAGGGTATAATTGATTATCTAATAATTATTTTGTGCATTAAATTGAAGGAATAGGGTCTGGATATCCCACAGAAATACCATAAAAATTTAAAAAATACATCTGAGGTCCCCTTTAAAGGTTCAGTATGCAGTTTCTGTAGAACTGCAGCAGTTAGAAATATTTTCAACAGGCAAAGCATTCTGATCCCTCCCCCTCAGAGCCATATGTGGCTCTGCCCCCTTGTGGTCTGTTGAATTTCAAATTCAAGCTCTGTTTTTATTGGCTGATTCAAATTCAAGCTCTGTTTTTATTGGCTGGTTACAAACTCTGTTTTTATTGGCTGGAAAATGGCGGGTCACCTTTTCTTTTTAGAAATGCTTATTTACCACCTGGAGAAGCAAGGGGACAATATTTTTTTTTTTTTCAGAGATTACCTGGCTAACATCAGTCTGTCAGGAGGTAGTGACAGAGTGAAGAAATATGTTCATAAAAAAAGCTACATACTGCAGCTTTAAGAAGGGGAAATTTATAAATTTGTGTCACATATAAAACAGTCCTGCATCGCTTTGAATGAGAACATGCGACTGCTCGCTGGCTGCGCTGGGACTGGTGGGGGCGTGGGTTAGGGGCCAAAAACTCCGCCCCTTCTGTTCTCTGATTGGTCCGGTCAAAAATCTACCGGAGAAATCGTTGTCTATGAGAGAAGTTCCAGACTGTGCAGTGAAGGGAAATGAGAATTGAGCGGAGCTGTGCAGGAAGGCGAGGGCCAGGCTAATATTTTTAGCTTGCAAGTTAAATATTTAGGTCAGAGTTAAATACTGTATTTAGTTAGCAAATTAAATGGACCGACTAACAGATGAGGTCAGGCAGGAATCCCCATGGACTATGATGTTTGCAGATGACATTGTGATCTGTGGTGAGAACAGGGAACAAGGTGGAAGAGAACTTGGAGAGGTGGAGGTATGCACTTGAAAGAAGAGGAATGAAAGTCAGCCGTAGTAAGACAGAGTACATGTGTGTGAATGAGAGGGAGGCCAGTGGAACAGTGAGGCTACAAGGAGCAGAGGTCACAAAGGTGCAGGACTTCAAGTACTTGGGGTCCACTGTCCAGGAAAATGGGAAATGTGGTAAAGAGGTGAAGAAGAGAGTCCAGGCAGGATGGAGTGGATGGAGAAAAGTTTCAGGAGTGATTTGTGACAAAAAGGTGTCAGCAAAGGTCAAAGGAAAAGTTTACAAGACAGTGGTGAGACCAGCTATGTTGTATGGTCTGGAGACAGTGTCATTGACAAAAAGACAGGAGAAAGAACTGGAAGTAGCAGAAATGAAGATGCTGAGGTTCTCCTTAGGAGTGACAAGGATGGATAAGATCAGGAATGAGATCATCAGAGGTACAGCACATGTTGAACAACTGGGAGATAAAGTTAGGGAGGCCAGACTGAGATGGTTTGGACATGTCCAGAGGAGGGACAGTGGGTATATTGGTAGAAGGATGTTAGAAATGCAGCTGCCAGGAAAAAGACAAAGAGGAAGGCCAAAGAGGAGATATATGGATGCAGTTAGAGAGGACATGAAGGTAGTTGGAGTGAGGACAGAGGATGCAGAGGACAGAGTGAGGTGGAGGAGGATGACTCGCTGTGGCGACCCCTGAAGAGGGAATAGCCGAAAGAAGAAGAAGAAGAAGTTAGCAAATTAAATATTTATTTTGGAACTTACATGTTTAGCTTGTAATATAAATACTTAGGTCTGAGCTAAATATTTAGTTAGCAAATGAAAAATTTAGTTTAGGAATTAAATGTTTAGCTTGGAGATTAAACGTTTAGTTTGAAAATCAAATATTTAACTTGGACAATAAATATTTAGTATGGAAATTAAATGTTGAGGTTTGAAAATAACTATTTAGCTTGGAAATTAAATATTTTATTTACACCTAAATATTTAGTTTACTAACAAAATATTTAACTTATACTTAATATTTAGTATTTTATGCTAAATATAAATATATAATATTATATATATATATATATAATATATAATATAATATATATTTAGTATTTTATACTAAATATAAATATTTAATATTTAGTATTAAATATTTAGTTTGTAAACTAAATATTTAACTTGAAAATTAAACATTTTAGTTGGGAACTATGACATGTATAAATGTATGAATAACATGGTGAAAATATGACTTTGAAAAAAAAAAAAAGCTTATTAAAGGCTAAATAAACCAAACTATTGCTGTTCAATGACTGTGTAACTTTCCAAACGGCACCCCACAA
>JBBPBX010039210.1:0-28071 GCA_038048925.1 Garcialebias charrua
ATCTTCGTCCTGCCTCTCTAACCGGGCCAAGCCGCTGTGAAAGTCCTTGAAAGCCAATGCCAACTCCTGCCGGCTGAAGGTCTTTGGTGGGTTAGGGTTGGCCTGCTCCTCTTCCTCAGCCGGGACGTGCCTGTCGAGGAGAATGAGGTCGTCCACTGACAGCTCCTCTCCTGTTGATCCCAGAAGCTCTTGGACATCATCCACGTCCATCTCGAGGTCCAGTGACCTGCCCATCCTCACAACATCCTCAATGACATTGTCAAATTCCCTGGAATTGTGTACCTGTTGAACAAGCTGTGGACACACCTTCTTCCACATGCCGCTCAGGTTGTTCTGAGTCACACGATTCCAGGAGTGATCAATGTTCAGCACAGCATCGTGGATGTTGTATTTTCTCCAGAAGTCTTTGAGGCTGACACCTGGAGTCATTCCGGTTGCCTCCAAAGCGTTACAAATGACCCTCTGGAGATAGTACGCCTTAAACGTACTTATAATAATAATAATAATAATCATTTTATTTAAAAGCGCCTTTCATGACACCCAAGGACACTTAACAAACCAACACAGTGAATACAGAGCAAACATTATCAGCGACAAATTGAAATATAAAATACATAAAGGATATAAAATGGAAGATAAAAATACATTTAGTAAAGTTAATGATAAGCTAGTCTAAAGAGATGTGTTTTCAGGGCAGTCTTGAACAGAGAAAGGGAGGTGGTGTTTCGAAGGTCGGGCGGTAGAGCGTTCCAGAGGTGAGGGGCAGAGCAGGTGAAGGCCCTGCTCCCCATGGTGGAGAGGCGGGCAGAGGGTACATGGAGTTGTAGTGAAGAGGAGGACCTGAGAGAGCGTGATGGGATGGAGATTTGTAGGAGGTCAGATAGATAAGGAGGGGCAAGGTTGTGGATAGCTTTGAACGTGAGGAGTAGAATTTTGAAGATGATGCGTGATTTAACCGGGAGCCAGTGGAGCTGCTGCAGGACAGGAGTGATGTGGTTATAGTAGGAGGTTTGAGTGATGACACGGGCAGCTGAGTTCTGGACCATCTGTAACTTGTGGAGAGATTTGTTGGGGAGGCCGTAGAGAAGGGAGTTGCAGTAGTCAATACGGGAAGTCACAAGACTGTGCACCAGGATGGCTGTGGAGCGGGGTGTGAGAGAAGGACGGAGACGGTTAATATTACGGAGGTGGAAATAGGCAGACCGAGTAATATTGTTGATGTGTGAAGTGAAGGAAAGAGTGGTGTCGAGGATGACACCGAGGCTCTTGACCTGAGGGGAGGGGGATAGCAGAGAGTTGTTAAGGGGGACGAGAAGATGTTCTGATTTTGAAATAGAGTTTTTGGTACCGACGAGAATGACTTCTGTTTTGTTGCTGTTTAGTTGAAGGAAATTGTTAGAAAACCAGTGATTTAGCTCGTTGAGACAGTCGGTGAGGATGGAGGGTGGGTGGGTGGAGTTTGGTTTTGATGACAAGTAGAGCTGCGTGTCATCAGCATAGCAGTGGAAATGGATGCCGTGTTTGCGGAAGATGTGGCCTAGAGGAAGGAGGTAAATGATGAAGAGGAGGGGTCCGAGGACAGAGCCTTGGGGGACACCCGTGGAGACAGGGGAAGACTGGGAACGGAAGGATTTAAGCTGAATGAATTGAGTGCGGTCAGAGAGATAGGAGGTGAACCAGTCTAACGGGGTACCTGAGATGCCAATGGAGGTTAGTCTGTTGAGGAGGATAGAATGACAGATGGTGTCGAAGGCAGAACTTAGATCCAGAAGAATGAGGATGGACAGAAGACCAGAGTCAGCAGCAAGAAGAAGGTTGTTAGTGTGCTCTGATCTCCTCAGAAGGCCAAGAGAAGCGCAAAGGGCCTTTGTCCCCTTAACATGTTATCTGCATCTGAACATCCTGTTTGTTAGATCTAAAAGTATGTCTTATAATGTTGTCTAATTGCATAAACATATGTAAAACAGTTGTGAATACCTTGATTATAGAGCACTTATGTATTAATCATATACAGTAGTGTATTAGTTTCAAATGAGATTAACATACAGAACTTCTAAACGTGTGTATTTCCCTTCACTCCCTCTCTTGACCTATTTTAATAGGTCAAAACAACCTGCACGCCACCAGCCGGATCCCCCGAAGAGGACCCCCACCTCAACACCACAAGAAAAATACAACACACCAAAGAAAATCACCCAAAAACAAAAAAAAATCAACCAAATCTAACGCAACCTCCATCTGACTCCAAAGCTACTCAATAACCCCACACCAAAACAATAATCACAATCCACAAATCACACCATCAAGACATAAGAGGATAAATGTAATCATCCCTTTAACCCCATCCTTGGAGTGCTCTGCCTGACCCCTCATCAACTCCACAGGCATCTGGACTCGGCCAAATACATGTGATCCCTCTCTTCCGGCAGAGAACTGCGTCTGGCCTCACTCTGACTCCAAAATCAACCCTCCAGGTCAAAATCCAATCACACCATTCACATCCCAAACTGACCCCATTATTAATCAACAAAACCATCTAAGAATTAACGTCATTAGGACAAATGCACACCTCTCCATTCCATCTCCAAACACCACCCAGCCACTACAGGTATCTGCTCTCTGCCAAATACAGGTGAGTTTGTGCAGCAGGCGATGGCCTGCACCCCGCCTGCACCAGGGGAAACACCGTCCCAACATCATCCACCTCCTTAGGAGCAATCATTTTCAAGATCTTCACCCGTGCACAAGGTGTCACACACCCCATAAATAGGCAGAACAGCAGAAAAACTCCCAGCGGCAAGGCCAAGAGCTTGACCATCACCTGAGGCCATGACCCTCTCGTGAACCAAGACAGTGCATGCCACAGCCCTGTATGCGCCACCTCCGTCTGATGCTCCTGAAGCTCTCTCAGATGGCGCAGGGCCTCTGTCACCCTGACCTGTGGATCTGAAACAGACGCATCAGGTATAAAGGTACAGCAGGTGTTATTATCAATCATCTCACACACTCCATTAACAGATGCCTTAAACAAATCCAGCAGCAATCTATGATGTAAAGACACAACATACATGGCCCACCGCTCTGCAGAGGTGGTCCCTAACGCCTGTACCGACTCATAAATGAACATCCCAAATTGGTAATCTAAAGCTTCCATGTGCAACAGGTGGTCCCCGACCTTCGATCCCGGGAAGAAGCTACGCTTCCATTCCACTGGGACCTCTGAACCCCAAGAAGACTCGAGCTGACTGACGTCAGAAGTCTTTGACCGTCCCACATAGTGAGAACCGTTACTCAAAGACACCAGGTACGACCCCTCTGTAACCGCAACCGGTGCACAGCACCCAGTCCAGTTCGCTGGCAAGGTCAGGAATACCTGATGTCCACACAGCCAGGCCAAGGCCTCAACCGGATACGTACCATTGCTGCTAGGCACACTCCTGAACTCCCTTCCCGGATGGTACACCGCTCGGCACCTCTCCTCAGGGAGTGACCCCACTACCACCTGATATGAGTCCTGATGATGGACGCGGTGCACACAGACAGGAAACTGTCCACTGGATGGCCATTCTACAAATTGAGCTAACACCATCGGGTGTGATAATGTACTCAATTTGCACCACTTAGGCTGACATTGCAGGTGCTCCATGTAGAATCCTCTGGAGCTAATCTGCAGAACACAAAATGACAACATCCGGTCAAGAGGTTTAATCTTCAATGGCAGCTGTGATTCCGCAACAGGAAGTGGGGTACAGATGTAAGACTCAGACCTGTGGCGGCTTCTGGCCAAGAACTGCGCATACCTGTACCAAGAGTTCCTCTGAAAGACTTCAGAAAAATTCATCGATAGATGACCAGCATCCTGTACCTGCGTCCATGCCCCCTGCATGAGGACATCTCTCTTGCCCCTCTGATGAGGTACGGGATGACAGCTCGGATGACCTGGTATCACACAGAAATACTCCAACAACAGAATGATGGAAACGATAATCAATGACCCCACACCTGCAGCCACCATTAGCCTCTTCTGCCCCTCAGCCATGCTTGATCTAGTTCGAAATCCTCTACAGTGTCAAACTTTGAACCCTGAAATGTGATGAAACACAACAGAAACACAAATTACCCCCTTCTCAGTTAAATCTGCAGAACCTGAAAAGGTAAATACACATGAAAAGCAGTGTTGAAACCCAACCACCAAACGCATGCACAGTTCACAAAATCTTCTTTTTTCCGCTTTCTTTTTTATTTACATAGGAAATCACTGGAACCGCACCTGTAAAAAATACATCCTCAAAATGAATAAATCACTCTCCCATTGAATTTTGAACCAGAAATAAGAAAGCGGTCAAAAACCCCTAATATTTTATGATTTAAACGCTGAAATTGAAAAATTTAACTCCAAACCCTTGAACGTTAGACCTGGTACACTGCACTAAAACCATAGATATACGGAAAGATCTGTGTTCGGATATTCCCGGAAATGGACCGCAATGATCCTTAAACAATCCCAAAATCTGGATACTTATCTTCAGCAGATCCAAAATAAATGTGGCTGTTATTCGTCAAGGGTCTGCCAAAGATAAGTATCCGGATTTTGGGATGTTGGGATTTTTAAAGGATCATTGCGGGCCATTTCCGGGAATATCCGGAAATATAAGTATAAGTATATGTGAAGGATACGGAGATATACGACATCAGCTCTTACCGTATATCTATGGTTTTAGTGCAGTGTGTGTTGTTCTGTTGATTTCTAATTTTAGAATAGAAGTAAGTTTAATTGATAAAGGTTAAAAGTTAAAGTGTAGCAGACAACTAAATTAAATCTAAGATAAGAAATAGTCACTAATTTAATCTTAAAGGTGAAATCTAATATCTAATCCTAAGTGTGTGATCTTTAAAATGTGTGATTTAAAATTTAAAGTTTGAAATATTGATGATTCAATAATGCAAAATAGAAACACCTGTAAAGTTTAAAAAAACTGTGTCAGTCTTTCTGAATCGATTTAACCCTCTGCTTTCTGTTCCCGTTAGATCTTTGTTGAAAGCTGCAATCTTCAGAGGTCACGAGGGCGTTGAATCGCCACCACCCTATTCCTTGGGCTGCAGATTGCTCAAGGTGATAACCCAGTTGGTACTTTGTTCAAATTTCCCCGTTCCACTGGTCAAGCAAAATGCCCCGACCCAAGAGAATGGCAGGCCCCCCTTCCTCTTCAGCTCCTCTTGCTGTGCTCTGCCTTTTTAAGCTGCAATCATGCAACTGGCCCTTCCCTCTCAAGGCAGCAAGGCAGACAGGCCTGGGGAACTGTTTCCCTATCGTTCTGGCCTATTCTCAAAAGCAAGCACAAGGATGCTCCTCAGGAAGACAGGTGTTTTCAGGAAACTTCACCACTCGAACCAGAACACCTCACGAACAGATGACTTCCACGGCAGAGGAAGTGAAACGATGAAAAGATGAGACCCACACCTTCCTCGAACTCGATCTTAACGATGAAGATTCAGGACAGCCCACCGCTCGTGTGGACCACCCCCTCCAGGTGCAAAGCCGGCCCTCTCAGCTGTGCGGCTCCGACAGAGCTGCCTCGACCTGTTGTGATGACCTTTGAGGCTCCTCCGGATCGCTCTGGCTGTGCCTCTCCCTCTCTCGCGCGCTGCTGGTGATGTGCGCCGCGACAGCTCAGCTGTGCGCACCCCCCTTTGGCTCAGGCCACTCTCCTTCAGAGGCCCTGAGAAGCACCCCAGGTGTCAGTGGACCTTCCGGCCTCGTTCAGGCTTTGCACTCTCAGGTGTAACGGATCCAAAGATCTGTAGATGGAAGCTGGACAAGCAACTATTAGTCTCTCAAAATACATTATATGCGACAATACAACAACCCTTATCCCCGATCTACAGATGACCTCAGCCCTAACGGCCATTTTGTAAAGTCCCCAAATCAATTAATTTTAGTCTGTGCACAGATTACAGCCAATTTTCCAAAAGTGTACTAACATGTTTGAGGCCTAAAGTATTTCTAACATTCACTAGATCTGCATTACTAAAATGTGTACCCTCATCTGATCTGATTTTTACAGGAAACCCATGACATGGAATGTAACAATTGATTAAAAAATTTTAGGACCGGTTTGTTGTCTTCTCTTCTAATTTTTTATTTTTATTTTATGCCCCTAGTCAGCCGGTGAGCGCGGCACACCAACCATAAATTTCTGAACCCTTTTACCGGTTCGAGCATGTCTGTACAACCAATTATTATCTCATGACCCGGTGTCATCACGGTCGAAAATTTTCTTGTTCGCGCGACCTCCTCGTCTGTTGAGCCTCACGCAATGTACGCACGGCACAATGTTCTGATCAGAGAATTTTAAATGTGTGTGTGCCACCAGCTGAAATCCTCTTCATCTGGTGTGCCCCACACGCGCGAGTTGCTGCTCCTCAAAATCTTCTTCTCTTCCATCTTCTGGATGGTCCAGCCACACTGTTTTTTCTTCAGGAGCCGCCCCTGTTTTTTCTTCAGGAGCCGCCCCTTGTTGACAGCAAGCTACAGAGGCCTCATCCCATCTCATGGCCCTCTCTTCTTCTGGTGTGACCATCACCATCTGACTCCAATTGATGTATCCCGATGCTCTTTTTGCTTCCAAATCAGCTTGACAGTTACATTCTTGATGTTTATTTATTGTCTGTGTGTTGGTTTTGTCAAAGCTGTGATACCATATCGCACGTCTGCTTCCTTTGTCTCCCTTTGCTGTCCAAAAACCCTCTCTTGTCCACTGAACGAGCTTAGTTTGTGCTGCACCCAAAGTTCACACAGAGCCCTGCCTCCGCCCTCTGCGCTGACTGTGTTCCTCTTGCCGCTTCAAACCTACCATCGCGTCAAAACACTGATCTGTCTGAAGCCCATTACCAAACCAGCACTATCACTGCTCCGCTTTTTTGTCCACGGAAACCACTTTCCTCACCGACCACCACGTGCGCCTTCTGTGTTTTTCATCCTGCAAATTTGTTCACGCCTTGTCATCAACTTGAGCTCTCCTCATCTTTGAAGGCTTATTCCTCCTTAATTGATCCTATCTGCCCTGATTAACGATCCAATTTATGCGGCTTAACTATATTGCCTGAATTTCAACTCAGCCGTTGTACACACCAGACTCCCAGAAAGGCATTACATCGAGGAGAACTGGTGACACCAATTTTAGCTGGGAAAATATTCACAAACTCATTTTGCTGTAGGCCTCGGGATGAGAGCCTTGTTATTTTGTTTAAGAGCCTTCTAGAACCGGGAGGAGCAGGCAAACAGAGCTCACAAATCAGTATTAACCTAATAATTATGTGACCTGCGGTGACCTGTTCTATGTGTCATCATTAAATAATGCACTTTACGTTTGGACCCTGAGACTGAGGCCCCAGTGTGACCCACCCGATTCAAATGGTAGGCCGACGCCTTCACGGGTTGCTGGAATGAGTGACTCCTGACAGCTGTTCCACATGCTCATGCTCTGGTCGTGTGAGTTTGTCCATTGTCCAGCTTAGGTCAGCTTCAGTGACACGCCACCTCATTCTGGTAGCTGTCTCGTGCAGGGTGCTCCAAGCCCTGATTTCACTTGATTTCACGTTGTGTTTGCTGACTTTGACATCTGTTTGTGTCCTGGACTGTTCTTTTGTTCAGGTCGTTGCCTTGAACTATGGCTGAGGAAGTTCATGGACATTCTGATGTTTGAATGACAGTTCTTTGCTTTTCCTTCAACTGTCTTTGTCTTGTGTCCATTCAGGAGTGAGAGGTCTTGCTCTCACTTACTGGCAGCTGTCGCTCTCAGAGTCAAAATGAACCATGTAGACGTCAACTTTATGCATTCAAATCCAATTGAGCCACCACTGCTACCCCAATCCCCTGACAAACGCAAAAGTATCATGCATTTTGGTTGAATCCTAGCTCATGGCAAATTACAATTATGTGTTCTGTAAGAAAGAGGTCTGTCTGTCTCATGCTCCCCCTCCACGCACTGTGTGCTGTCAGGCTGTAGACTGAAAAAGAAATACGAGTAAATGTCTAATAATAACGCCAATAATATTACTAGACGAAAACTCAAAAGTGAAATCTTGTCGGCATTTGTCTCCCAGAACACATCTCGTTGGATCTGGTCGGCACAACGTTTTTTCTTTCCCTAATTTAAAGTCAAAAGCAAAAAATTTACAAAACAGTTCTTACCACAAATTGAAAATGAATTTAACCTCGACCCAAGACTGTCTAATCCAATCTGACTATCCAATCTACATGTCATTGTTGATTTTTTAACTTTATTTACCCAACCGAGGTCTGTCTGCTTGTTTTGTATATAATGTATATAGAAATCTGTCATATCCTGTTGGTTTTGAAATGTCAACATCTGTTTACTGTGATTGTAGTTTTCTTTATTTTCCTTTGATAAGTGCAAATGCCTATTGCCAATGTGACGTGTGCTGCTGACCACTTGACCAGGTCACCCTTGTAAAAGAGATCTCGATCTCAACGGGCTCTACCTGGTTAAATAAAGGTGATTGATTGATTGATTGTCTCACCTCTCTCTAGAACTCTCGTGTTCGTCTAATTGATGCTCTTAAACTTCCCAAAGTAAGCTTTTTTGCTCTGTGGCTGATTTCTAGATAATGTTTCACCTCACCTGCCTGATCGTCTCTCTGGTACTTCTACAACCTCTGAGTGGCCTTCTTGCACCTCTCTTCCAATATGAATCTTTTCATACCATTCCACATTTTTCTGGCTTTCTCACTCCTTCAGTTTCTGCAATTTGCTTCAACCTCCTGTAGGTGGCGCTGTTTGACTGCTCTTCTTCCTGCCACTTGCTGCTCTGAATTTTCTTGAACTGTTCACTGTGTGCCCTAATTTCTGTACAGTGTCCGCAATTAAGAACAATTCTTCTAGAAGGTCAATCTGTTTTAGCTGTTCATCATAATTATTAATTAACTGATGATAGTCTGCGACCGTTTTACAATGAGCTATCTCCGTTCCAATTTCATAGAGCTTTTGTTTGTCTTGTTTAAATCTGGTTAGAACTAAATTAGCTAAATTTCCTGTTGATCCGTCTGCTTTCTCAACAATTTTTGATGCAAGTCTTCCCCTTGAGGACAATAAAGTATATATCTAAGTTCGCTCAACTTGTTACCCCTCTCTGTCTTTACGGTTAGTAAAAGTCTGATATTTGCTCGGATCCTAAGCAATAGTTCAAAAATGTTTCCTTGTTCCTGCATTTGTTTACATTGCATGTGTGCTATAATTGCCACTCAAAACATTCACCCAAAATCTTTATTTCATAAGCATCCACAGATGAGCTGTGCATGAGAACCACAGGGCCAAGCCTGTGGAAAATCAGACTTGCCCCACTGTTCTACAACAGCGCCCCCTGTCATTCATGCAAAATATAGCAGCACCATTCACCACTGGAAAAAGAAAACTTCACATCACACTCTGAGTCGACACAAACCATTAATGACAATTAAATCACTGAAAGTGCATATATACAAAGATCCCCCCTTTGTCATTAATGAAAAACGAGAAAACAAAAGAAACAAGAAAAGAAGCATGCAAAAACGGCCGACACTCAAAATCCAATCAGCACCGCCCCAATCAATGGACAAGCGGGCTTCCCCCGCCTCCAGTGCGATTCCACCACGGCGAGTAGCAAGGTCGCCGCAGGGCACAGCTGGCAGACGGTCCTACCACGTGACCGCGATGTATTCCCGCGATACACCGCCGCACGGAGGTCCACTTCCCTCAGTGGCTTCTGGTCTGACCCGCGACAGACCAGGCAACGGGTCGCTCGGCAACCAAAAACAGGCGGCACGGGGTGATCACGCACGCAGTGACGTCCCAGGAAGTCGGGAGCTCCCCTAACGTGGTACGTGCAACAGAGCATCCCCGCGAGTCCAGCCACTCTGATTGAAACGAGCGCACCCGGAAACGTCCAATGAACACGTAGCGACGCGCGCACGCCTCCCCCCTCTGGCATCGGGCGGACGGAAACCCCCCCCGACCGAGACCAGCGGCAGCGAAACTCACGACGCAGACGACGTTCGACGTTTGATCCCCCAAAAAACAAGTACACAAGCCCAAATCCTGCAACCTCTCTGGGGTTGCTTTTCTCTTTTTTTCTCTACAGACCTCTTCGGTCACCGCCCCCAGTGCGATTCCACTGCGCCAATCCGCAAGTTTAGCGCAAGGCACTCTGGGAGCTGTAGTATTCACCTCACGCGTGAACTTCCGGCGACCCCCCCACGACGCCAGGCATCGGTGACGTACGACCTCCAAAACAAGCGGCAGCCGTTCAACTACTCACGAGCGGACGCGAAACAAGTTGAACGACCTCTTCCAGCTACTCAAAGGATCAAACGCTCCGGAAACGCTTTTCTAAACAAGACAGTGAAACAAGTCTTCGTGACTCCCACTAGTCACGGACGAACGGATCAGCCCCACGTGAAACAAGCGGCCACAACCTGCTCCTCACGGCCTGAATAGAAAACGTTTATTCCCCAAAAGTAAGTAATTAGAACCTCAACGTTCAATCGCCTCGTGATTAAATGAAACCCGAACCACACACACGACGACACACACGAAGGAAAAACCACGAGCACGCGCCCCTCCCACGAGCACGCGTCTCGGCCCGAAACCGAGCTACCGGGACCGTCCCGCACACACACACACAAGCGTCTGTCCAAACTGAAACCTGTGTCGTCAGAACAAGCCAAATACGTATATTTAACTTTAACTCGAAGAACCAGAATTCATCACGAGACTGGACTTCTTCTGTGCGCAGTTGAATTTGGGACTGTGGCCGAATAGTCGTTTCTGTTTAATACACGGTCGACTCACCTTATGTAGTCATGTCACAGAGCTCCACTGTCACACAGCTGAAGAAAAGTCCACGTCGCACCCTCCAAATCAGAGAAAGAGACAAGGCCAGACGTCAGGGGTCACCATGTTGAAGGGGTTTCTCATTAGGTGTTCAAATGACCAGTCTCTCTCTTGTAAAAATGATAAAGATTTATTGACAGACACACAGGTTACAGGTTAACAGAGTTACAGCATGAATAAGCAATTCTTTGTGCACAGAGAATTGTGAGCATTTTGACAGACCTTTCCTCGGCGAGGTTCTTCAAAGAATGCTGCTGATATCTGAGATGTTTGGATCTCTTCAAGCTGCAGTTTGAGCTTCTCTGGTCTCTGATTGGCTCAGAGCACTGATAAGGAGTCCTGGAGCCTCTCGTGCTTGTCAGTTCTATGACCTTGTAGATTTATAGCTGTGGTGAGGAGTCTCTTGAAACTGTGTTCTTTGTTCTGCTTATTTGCTCAGTAAGAGAGTTTTAGAAATGTACTATTAGATGTGTCCTGTGTGCGATATTAATGTAAATTAATGTCCAGATCCTAGTATGTGTGTGTGGTTTATAAGTACTACTTATTTAGTAGTATGATTCATGTGTTTGTGTGTCTGTGTGCTCTGATCTCCTCAGAAGGCCAAGAGAAGCGCAAAGGGCATTTGTCCCCTTAACATGTTATCTGCATCTGAACATCCTGTTTGTTAGATCTAAAAGTATGTCTTATAATGTTGTCTAATTGCATAAACATATGTAAAACAGTTGTGAATACCTTGATTATAGAGCACCTGTGTATTAATCATATACAGTAGTGTATTCGTTTCAAATGAGATTAACATATAGAACTTCTAAACGTGTGTATTTCCCTTCAAAGCACAGGTAACTCTCAAACACTACAAAATATTCTCAACCTTAAATATGAATATAATAAAATTTTATCACGCCAGGTTTGTGACCAGATCTTACGACTCAGGAGGCAGTATTTTGAACTTGGGGACAAACCCCATACACTTCTAGCTCGGCAGCTTAGGGGGCAACAGGCCAGTAGAGCTATTCATAAAATAAAATCTCACTCAGGAGTACTCCTAACTGACCCAAAGCTGATAAATGTTCGATTTAAAGAATATTACGAGGAGCTTTACAGTTCTATGTCCACAGGTGATGTGGACAACTGGTTAAAAAATGTAAACATACCGAAGCTGGATGAAGCCTCTCGTGAAGCCCTTAACGCAGAAATATCAACAGCAGAAATATTTAATGCAATCAGATCAATGCAAAGTGGGAAAAGTCCTGGACCAGATGGAATTGGCATTGAATTTTACAAGAACTTTGCTAATCAAATTGTTCCAATTCTACATAGAATGTTTTTACACTCAATAAAATCAAAGGTCTCCCTCCAACCCTATATGACGCCAATATCTCATTACTGTTGAAGCCGGATAGGGATGAAACAGAGCCTTCATCATATTGTCCAATTTCTATGCTTAATCTAGATTTTAAGATACTCACTAAAATACTTGCAAATAGGTTAATTAAATGTATAGAAACCATTATTCATACTGATCAGACTGGTTTTATCCCAAATCAATATTCTTTCTTTAATGTTAGACGTGTGGTGGATATTATGTATCATTCTTTTGATAAATCCTCTAAGCAAGCCATCCTGTGCCTAGATGCAGAGAAGGCTTTTGACCAGGTTGAATGGCCGTATCTTTTGAAGGTTCTGGAGAGATTTGGTCTGGGTTCATCTTTTATCTCTTGGGTGCATATACTGTACTCTCGGCCTACAGCTTCAGTAGTTACTAACTTAGATAGGTCCCCCTCCTTCCCTTTGAAAAGAGGTACGCGGCAGGGGTGCCCCCTCTCACCGCTCCTTTTTGCTTTATCTATCGAACCTTTGGCAATTAGTATAAGGAACCATGTCCTTATTAAACCTATAACATTAGGTGGAATTGATCATAAAATTTCTTTATATGCGGATGATGTGGCCCTTTTTATATCTGACCCTGAACAGTCAATTCCACATTTACTGCAGCTTGTTAATTCATTTGGGAAGGTATCTGGTTATACAATTAACTGGCAGAAAAGTGAGCTTATATCAATAGCTAATGAATTGGATCCATTATTTCTGACAGTTACGCCTTTTAAATTAAATTCTGAATATGTGAAATATTTGGGTATCAAAATTTCAAAAAAACCAAATGACCTTTTCAAACTAAATTTTACAGAGAAGTTGACCAAACTCAAGGAGAATATAGAAAAATGGAGAACTCTACCTTTATCCTTGATTGGACGTGTAAATGCTATCAAGATGGTCTCACTGCCGCAATTTTTGTATTTATTCCAGAACATTCCTCTCTTCTTACCTAAGTCTTTTTTTAAACTTTTAGATTCTATTATCATACCATTTGTCTGGGGGTACAAAACACACAGGATCGCTAAAAGTCATCTCCAAAAATCTAGAGACTGTGGGGGTTTGGGTTTGCCTTGTTTTTTGCACTATTATTGGGCCGCCAATGTCAGAGTTATGGTGTACTGGCAATATGGCTTTGAGAAGGGGGAGAGGTTTACCTCACCTCCTTGGCTAACCATTGAAAAAAGCCTAACCCACAAGACTTCTCTTCCTGCAATCCTCTTTTCATCCCCAAGGCCTTCTGCGGTCTTTAGGAAGGATCATTTTACTTTGTTAAACACCCAGAAGATCTGGAATCAAATTAGAAAACATTGTGCACTCCCGCACATTACAATTTATGCTCCAGTTTGGCAGAATCATGACTTTTTGCCATCTCTTACAGATACTGCCTTTAGAGAGTGGAGTTGTATGGGTATTGTCTGTTTAGAGGATCTTTATGTTGATGGACATTTAGGCTCCTTTGAACAATTGCAATCCAAATTTTCTATTGCAAAATCTCAATTTTTTAGGTATTTACAACTGAGACATTATATCCAACAAGTTACAAAGTCATATAAATTACCATCTGAGAAAAATGTATTGTTAAAATCTCTCCTAGGCCCTCCTGAAGCAAAACATTTGATCTCTGAGTTGGTTCGCTTTTTCTCAAGCACTTTGGATTCTTCCACGAGTAAAATTAAAAAAGCCTGGGAAGGTGAGCTTGCTATTGAGATCGAGGATGAAACATGGGATGAAATATTAAAGAACATCACGTCTTGTTCAATTAATGCCAGGCTTCAACTGATTCAGTTTAAGGTAGTTCATAGATTACATTATTCTAAAACAAAATTAAATAAATTTTTTCCTAACCTTTCTTCACTTTGTAACAGATGTCAAGCAACAGAAGGTACTCTAGCCCATCTTTGGTGGTTTTGTCCAAATTTACATAATTTTTGGTCTCTTATCTTTCAATGGTTTTCATCTGTCTTTAACATCACTGTCACACCTGATCCTGAAACTGCTCTGCTGGGGTACTCCAACACCTTGAAAAACCTAGATTGTAACATGCGTACTGCTCTAACTTTTTGTACAATGATTGCGAAAAGGTGTATTCTGAAACTGTGGAAGTCTGATTTAGCCCCTAAATTTGAGACCTGGCTGAATGAACTCATAAGTATTCTGCATGTGGAAAGACTGAGATATGAACTTTCTGGTAACATTCTTAAGTTTTCAAGAATATGGAATCCAGTGTTGGAATATATAAAAGACCAATAATGCTCCTTTTATACAACCACATTACTTCAGTGTCTTCTTGATAAAATGGACAGTTGAGTAATATACTGTAACTGTGAATTTTGCCCAATCATTTCATTATTTATTACAGTATTTATTGGTTATGTTATATTTACTTTATATATTAGATGTTGTCTTTTGTCCCCTTTTTTGTTGTTATTGTTTTTGTTTTGTCTTTTTATTTAATTTTTTTATATATAAATGTACTTGAAAATCTTTTAAATAAAGTGTTGAAAAAAACTTATTTACAAGCTCTTATGCTGCTTGTTTTACCTTTTTCCCCACCGTAAACAGCAGAGAGGAGGAAGGGTGTGAGGGGGAGGGGGGCAGAGCTGAGAACAGACTCGGATCTACCATGTAGGTTCATTCATTCATTCAACCTTTATTTATACAGGCTAGCCTCGTTGAGTCACGGGGACTCATTTACAAGAGGGACCTGTCTCACTCACACCAAACAACCATCCACTCTCACACTCACACCTAGGGTCAATTTAGAGTGACCAATCAGCCTAACAAGCATGTTTTTGGTCTGTGGGAGGAAACCGGAGTACCTGGAGGAAACCCACGCATGCACAGGGAGAACATGCATACTCCACCTAGAAAGGCCCCCGGACCGGGATTTGAACCGGCAACCTTCTCGCTGAGAGGCAGCAGCTCTACCAGTTGTGCCACCGTGCTGCCAAAGTTGTATTGGAAGAAAGCGTGCATCATCTGCATATACTCAGTGTTACACATGGTACAGTTGACAACACTTTTTTTGTCAGCAAAATACCTTACAAACTCTCCATCCATCCATCCATCCATCCATCCATCCATCCATCCATCCATCCATCCGCTCATCCATTTTCTTTATCCGCTTCTTCGTTTTCGGATCGCAGGGGGTCACTGGTGTCCATGTCCAGCTATCACTGTGCGAGAGGTGGGGTACACCCTGGACAGGTCTCCAGTCCATCACGGGGACTCAGAGAGACAAATGAGACATACAACCATTCACTCACACCTAGGGACAATTTAGAGTTACCAATCAGCCTAACATGCATGTTTTTGGGAGGAAACCAGCGTACCCAGGAAAAACCCACGCATGCACGGAAAGAACATGCAAACTCCACCCAGAAAGGCTGCTGGCCAGGATTTGAACTGGGGCGACCTGCTCACTGAGAGGCAACAGCTCTACCAACTGCGCCAAGATGCTGCCCCTACCTTATGAACCTTTATATTTTGATACAACTATCTGGATGTACATCTACAGCTGATTAATTGTTGGAGTAAACCTTTTTCTTCTCCCTTTGGTTTATTGGGGGTTTGCAAAAGCCGTAATGTGCAATTACTGCCACCTACCGGACTGGGGTGTGAAGTTCATGAACCGGTTAGTAGAGCGTGGATGTTAATCTGTCAAACGACAAACGGCGTTTTGATTTATCCGTCATCACGTAAAACAACCAGTCAAATACGGAAAATATTTGGTTAACACGACCTCTGATATATATATATATATATATATATATACCTTTTATTGTTTTCTTTAGTTATGGTACTAACATCTCAGTTCATGATCAAACTGCTCAAGAAAACGTGTGTAAGACGAAGCAAATCTGGTTCCACTTTCCTTTTCTTTGCATGGCACAATGTAATTGTGGGTGCACACAAAAAAGGCTAAATTGAATTTGTGCTTTATACATTGTTCATAAAATATTTGATTATTTTCAACAAAGTTCTGTTTGTATGTGAGCAAGAAGTATGAAATGTATCTGTCTCTTTTCTTAATATGGAGTAGTGTAGACGAGGCCTAAAAGGTTATTTTCACAACAGGCTCTGAATTCAGGCACAAACACAGTCAATGCAAGCATGCAACCTTCAAAAGTTGCTCAAGAAAGAACGTCAAAAACCTAGATTCACAACAGATAGTTCACTTAATTATTTTCTCCATCATAGATTGTTTGTGGAAGGTTTTTCCTGAGCAAATCTTGTAGTGAAGATTCATCAGGTAGAAATGTCAAACAGTTAATCTTATGTCAGTTGCGATGTGATAGATGTGTCTTCTTTTCAGACGCCAGCTTTAATCTAATCTCTGGCGTGTTGACATTTTGCATGCAGACAAGCTGAAGTGTATAAATTGTCAATGGGGAGTGGTATAAGCGAAGAATAGTTGTGCAGTTGTGAAGTGAAAATGAGCACACACACTGAGCAATTATCATTTTCCTAATTAAGGTTCAGTTTGCACTTCAGTGGTAAGGACTCTTTCTAATGGTTGGGGCTCTTAAATTGCTTTTCAGTTGGAGTGCATTCAAAACAAATGGAACAGCCTGCAGACGTGACATTTGGAGTGCAAGTCCATTTGCTGGACTCATCCCTTTAAGTCAGATGCATTCAAGAAACTGTTAGCATGAATTAAAATTAATAATGCATGGACGGTGAACACGCTTTCTTAGCAAATATCACAAGCAGTTGTTATTTATTTTTTAAACCTGAACTTATCTAGTTCCTTCCTACAAGTAATAATTAAACATTCTTAATTATGAATTGATTAAAATGCATTGAAAACATTTGTTTTAGATATTCCACTGAAATGGATAACTTGCCCTAAGCTAAAGGAGAGAGAAGGAAAACAATTTTACTTTTTGGTACTATCAATAGAGGAGAGTTGGAAGGACATCCGGGATAAGGAATCAATAGAAATGTTTCTGTCCAGTTGAAATAATAGTTTACAGAGCAAAATGTGTTTCATTAAAGACCAAGCATGAATTGAATGAATCCACATCACCCTCTGCCAGGGCTTCATGTCACATATTTAACCGAAAACCATTTGTAGTGACTGTTGGGAAATTATAAACTTACCTTCTAAATGACATTATATTGTGAGATTTTGTGAGAATTTTTAGTGCTCAGAGTAAAATCAGGCCAAGTATCAGTTGAATTTTTGCTCAATGTCTCAGTGAGTTATAGCTCATTAAGTGTTAGCTTATGTTGATTAGCTATGATGGCCATCTTTATTTTTGGGTGATTCAGTCATAGATGTACATCCAGTGATTAATTTCTGAAAGTTTCAATTATAAATAATAATATAATTCAGTGATTCTTGAGATATTTTGTAAACATACATGCAGAATTGATATCAACTGTTATAACCCAAGTTTAGTGCAAACATATTGCACAAAATTCAACAATCAGAGAATGTCTTGAGGACAACTCTCAACTACTACTATACAAAATTTTATCTCAATCTCTCAGATGGGCAGAGTATGAACCATTTCTATGTTGGCTAAGATTGATTAACTGTTGGTTTGATACCTAAAATTATTCAGCTGTGGATGTCCACCTAATGATTACTTTCTAAGGGTTAAATTAAAAGCATCCTGTGGCAGAAAGACACTCTCTCCTGACCATGAGCTATGAACCTGAGGTAGTCTTTCAACGGGATTAGCCTGTATAAATAAAGGTTGAATGGAAAAACAAACAAACAAAAAACATGTCCTGAACTTGATTCTTTAACCTCCTAGGGTCTGGCATCCACATATCCAAGAGTCCAGGTCTTAGGAGGTTAATGGTTCCTTTGACCTGAATAATGTCTGATGGTTTCTGCATGTTCACTGATTTATTTTAATCTTTTTGGGAAAAAAAACAAAGACATAATTATTAAAAACTGTTTATTTGATTAGGACATATCGGAAACATGAATAATGTTGCTTGTTGTTTGCAATCATTATTATGAAATCACTGAAATGTTCTGATATGTCAAAATATTTTATTTTTTCCCAGAATAAAAAAAACCTGCGTTTTACGTGACAATACAACTGTGTGTTAAGTCTTTGGGACTGACTGAGAGCAGTTTAATCAACTGAAGATGCCAGACGGTTTTGGTGAATGCCATGCAACCTTCTGATGACTGCCAGGATGACCTTGGCACCTGGGCTGTTGTCAGTGGAGTGTGTGCTAGTCTCTCGCTTGTTAGTTTCCAGTTATTCGTTGTTAGCCTATTTACTCCTTTGTGTCTCATCTTTGTTTACATTTGGACAAAAGATAAACAACAAGTTTGGATCTGAAACAATTTTAGTGAAAGTCAAGTAGAAAAAGAGATCCAGGAAATAACAGGTGATAAAACCTATTGCCACTGCAAGACTAACCTTACAGCTTTGGGTTAAGCATTCTTGACCACTGACTCGTATCAGCGGCTTTGCTGCTGAACCTGTTAATGTCTCACCTCAGTCACATGCGTCCAGGAAGTAGCACAATCCCCTGAAAGTTCCCCAAGCTGTGACCTGTACATCTGTGTGGAGTGTTGAAGGCCCGATCAGTCTCTAAAATCCTGAAAAGTCTGAGTAACAAGTGTCTGCAACTTCCAGCCTTGACCCAGTAGAGAACGTGAACCTGAAAGTTATGCACCATAACTCTTGTTCCCTGAAGGAAGGGAACGAGGTGCAACATATGCTATGGGAATTGCACCAAGCGCAATTACCTGAAGGAATACATTCACGCCTTTACAGCAAGGGCGTCAGCGTTGCGTCAGAGGCCCCGCCCTCTGGGTATTTAAGCTGCTGACGCCCATCCATCTTTCTCCAAAATGCACTTCACCGAGCTTTCAGCATTGAAAGGGCCAGATATGTTGCACCTTGTTCCCTTCCCTCAGTGAGCATGAATTATGGTGCATAACTTTCAGTTCCCTTTCAGTCATGTTCTCTCGGTGCAACATATGCTATGGGAACGTAATTCATTCACACCCTTGAAATGCTCTGTAAAAAATGCATGCTAGTGTGAACGTCTGCCCTTCACCAGCAGGCATCTCAAGGCTACTTTCTACTGTGTGTTAGAAAGGACAGCCTGAGTGACATCACATGCAGTAACATCCAAACTGTAATGCTTTGTAAAAGTGTTTATTGAGCTCCAGTTCGCCGTAGCACAAATGTCTGCAACTGGTACACCCTTGAACAGTGACCACGAAGTGGCCAAGCCCCGAGTAGAGTGAACGTGCACTCCAGAGGGCACCTGTTGACCTTTGCTACTGTACACCCTTATAATGGCCTCAGTCACCCAGTGTGAGAGGCGTTGTTTTGATAGGGCCTTTCTGGTAGCAGGTGCTGCAAACCACACGAACAGTTGATTTGTTTTTTCTCCATTCGGCTGTTCTCTGCATGTAAGTGTGTAAAGCTCTCACTGGGCAGAGAGCCTTCAGCCTTTCCTGTTCCTGAGTGAGGACAGGAGCAGGTGGGAAGGAGGAGAGATCAAAGTCCAGACTCCTATGGTTTAAAGTCAAGACCTTGGGGATGTATGCAGGATTAGGCCTTAGGGTGACCTTTGACTCGTCAGGGGCGAATCTGGTACACATTGGATGTACAGACAAAGCATGGAGGTCACCCACGCGTTTCGTCGAGCAAAGGGCCAAGAGTGGAGCGGTTTTATAAGATAATAAATCTATCTTAATCCCGCTCAGTGGCTCGAATGGAGGATCACAGAGAGCCCCCAAGACCAAGCTAAGATCCCAACCAGGGGTCAGGATCCTGCTGGGTGGTTTAATTCTTAGCACTCCCTTCATAAATCTTATAATGATTGGATGCGCGTCAGGTGTCCTGTGTCCCCAGCCTTCGTGACAGGCTGAAATTGCTGATAGGAAAACTTTAATCGTTGAGAAAGAACGACCTTTTTCCAGTAAGTCCTGAAGGAAAGTCAGGAGCTGAGGTAGGTCACATGAGTAAGAAATAATATTTCTTTCTGTGCACCAAGCTTCAAAAATATGCAATTTCTGTATGTAGAGAGACTGTGTTGACATAGCACGAGCATTTTGAATGGTTTTTACCACATTTTCCGGCAGGCCTGATGCCATCAGCTTGTTCTTTTCTGCCACCAAGCTGAAATTTTTAACAGCTCCCAGCCTGAGGGGTGAGACTGCTCTTTCTGGTGACATAGTTTGTCCCTGAAGAAGAGCCGTTGGTGTAGCCAGTTCCCCTCCAAGGGCCCTGGATGCTGTGATCCCCTGGGGGTCAACCAAGTTAGGAAGAAGGCCTTTTTGCCGATGTGCTGCCACGTTGCTCTGATCGAGAGTGATCGAGGGCAGATGCAATCCGTTGTCCTTATTAGACAGAAGTGGAACAGAATGTCTGTTTTTTTTTTCTCTCTCCTTGTTTGGGGTCATGGGACTGAGAAGCTACGAGTTTTGTAAACGAGCAGATCTCCTGACTCCAATCCGTTTCCTGGATGGGTCTAGTTTACTGGATGAGGCCTGCAGGGCAACAGACTTTGTGCTACGCATGATGGGAACAGCCGTTGTTGCTCAAGGCAAAGGCATGGGGGAAGTGGTCATCGCAATACTCCATCTGTGGATGACTTTAACTGATCTCCCCGAGGGACATAAGGTGCCTTTTCTCCACCACTCGATAGAACCGACGGGATTGTTTGGGAAAGCTTTGGATCGAATTCAGACCAAGCTGGACCAGAGGCGCAAACAAGCTGAAGCTCTCCGGGTGGGCATTCCCAGGAGAAGTAATCTTCAAAAGTTGACTACGGCACAGCTCCGGCGTCCGGCAGAAATAGAAAAATTTCTAATTTTGATGGACTGCCGTCCGCTCTCCGCAGCTCGCCGCCGCCGTGCGGAGCCAGTGTAAATTCTGTCATTGATTATAATGGGTGCGTATTTGCTACGGAGGTCGGACCGGAGCGGGGCGGAGCCGCAACGCGTGTGGTGTAATTTTGGCGTAAAGGCCTTGTTATACTTGGGACGACGGCCCGTCGGACGTCTTTTACCCCCCGTTGAGTGAGCAAACATTGCGCAACTTTTGGCCGCACACCCGCTGTGATCCCCCGGTGCATAGGCGTCGTGTACATAGCCCCCAAACAGAACTCTCGAAGCCGACGATGCGGCTCGCAGCGTGTGATTGGTTCAAAGTTTGTGGGCGTTTTTTGTTTGGATGTCCATATATGGTCTATGACACCGCAGCACGTGACACCGCAGCACGTGACCCCGCAGCACGTGACCCCGCCACTGTTTTAGATACCGGTAGTTCTTACAGTAATATGTTTCATAAAATTACAAAATAAAGTGCAAATATAACATCAGTACTGACATTAATTATATTGCATCTTACCTCCATATGGGCGTACAGAGCATACAGTAGCCTTCCCCAGCTTATAACTGGCAGCGATGGCAGTGAATGAGCACCCAGAAGCCAGGACCCGCAGCGTCACAGCCAGTCTCTCCGGGGCAGAGACCGGTGCGCTGTGCGTCGGTGCGTGCTGCAGGTGAGGGGAGATCCGGTGGGCAAGTTCATCAAAACGAGCAGCGGACATTCGAAAATATGAAAAGTGTGTCTCGTCATCCATCTCCCGCATCTGCTGAACCAACAAGCTAAACTCGCCTTGTGTAGATCTGGTCCTGTTCAGCGGGCGAACGTGCCAACGCCGTTCGCGTCGTATTTCCATGTTCGCGGTCAATAACATTAATATAAGGTCATTTTCTTCATCCTCGTCCTCCGACTCGTCATCCAACCTGAGAAGCATCTCTTTTGCCGCCTGCGAATACATTTTCTTCGTAGTGAACTGTTGAAATTACTTCCTCTTTCCGGCAACAGCCAACGTGCGTGTGACGTATGCAGTGTGAGTGCGCGTGACGTATGCAGTGGGAGGGAAGAGGGAGGGATTATCCCCACGTCTTAAAGAGGTATAAACACTCAATGCGGTCGGTGACACACGTCAGCGCTGGGTTCACTCAACGGGGGGTAAAAGACATGAGACGCTAGTATAAACCCAGCTTAAGTAGGGAGGCCCAGACTTCCCTCTCCCCAGCCACATGGAGCAGCTCCTCTGGGGGAATCCCAAGGCGTTCCCAGGCCAGCCGAGAAACATAGTCCCTCCAGCGTGTCCTGGGTCTTCCTCTGGGCCTCCTCCCGGTGGGACATGCCCGGAACACCTCACCAGGGAGGCGTCCAGGAGGCATCCTAACCAGATGCCCGAGCCACCTCAACTGGCTCCTCTCGATGTGGAGAAGCAGCGGCTCTACTCCGAGTCCCTCCCGGATGACTGAGCTTCTCACCCTATCTCTAAGGGAGAGTCCAGACACCCTGCGGAGAAAACTCATTTCAGCCGCTTGTATCCGAGATCTCGTTCTTTCGGTCACAACCCAAAGCTCATGACCATAGATGAGGGTGGGAACGTAGATCGATCGGTAAATTGAGAGCTTTGCCTTTCGACTCAGCTCTCTCTTCACCACGACAGACCGGTACAGCGCCCGCTTCACTGCGGATGCTGCACCTATCCGCCTATCGATCTCACGCTCCAGTTTTCCCTCATTCGTGAACAAGACCCCGAGATACTTAAACTCCTCCACTTGGGGCAGGACCTCATCCCCGACCCGGAGAGGGCATGCTACCCTTTTCCGGCTCAAGACCATGGCCTCGGATTTGGAGGAACTGATCCTCATCCCGGCCGCATCACACTCGGCTGCAAACCGCTCCAGCGAAAGCTGTAGATCACGATCTGATGAAGCCAATAGGACCACATCATCTGCAAAAAACAGAGAAGCGATTCTAAGGCCACCAAAACGGATCCTCTCAACACCTTGGCTGCGCCTAGAAATTCTGTCCATAAAAGTTATGAACAGAATCGGTGACAAAGGGCAACCTTGGCGGAGTCCAACTCTCACTGGAAACGAGCCTGACTTACTGCCGGCAATGCGGACCAAGCTCTGACACCGGTCGTACAGGGACCTAACAGCCCATATCAATGGGCCTGGTACCCCATACTCCCGGAGTACCCCCCACAGAACCCCCCGAGGGACGCGGTCGAATGCCTTTTCCAAGTCCACAAAGCACATGTAAACTGGTTGGGCAAACTCCCACGCGCCCTCCAGGACCCTGCTGAGGGTGTAGAGCTGGTCCAGTGTTCCACGACCAGCACGAAAACCACACTGCTCCTCCTGAATCCGAGGTTCGACTATCCGACGGACCCTCCTCTCCAGAACCCCTGAATAGACCTTACCAGGGAGGCTTAAGAGTGTGATCCCCCTATAGTTGGAACACACCCTACGGTCCCCCTTTTTGAATAGGGGAACCACCACCCCAGTCTGCCAATCCAAGGGAACTGCCCCCGATGTCCACGCGATATTGCAGAGTCGCGTAAGCCAACACAACCCCACAACATCCAGAGCCCTAAGGAACTCAGGACGAATCTCATCCACCCCCGGAGCCCTGCCACCGCGGAGCTTTTTAACCACCTCGGTGACCTCAGCTCCAGAGATTGGAGAGCCCGACCCAAAGTCCCCAGGCTCCACTTCCTCAGTGGAAGACGTGCCAGTAGGATTGAGGAGGTCTTCGAAGTACTCCGCCCACCGACTCACAACATCCCGAGTTGAGGTCAACAGCACGCCATCCCCACCATAAATGGTGTTGGTCGCGTACCGCTTCCCCCCCCCGAGACGCCGGATGGTGGACCAGAATCGCCTCGAAGCCGTTCGGAAGTCATTCCCCATGGGAGGAGTTTGGAGAGGCTTCATGGATTGTTCTAAATAATTATTTAATACATACTTATTCAAATAACTTTTTCCAAGATCCTAATCTTTAATATTTGTGTTGTCCTTTTTTACCACTGTTATTCATTATTATATTTTTGAATAATAAATGTAGAGAAAATAAATACAAGGCAAACTTGGTTTTCTCCTAATTTGGAAAAATATTAATTTGTTATGTTTTTTAACTGTAATTAACTAGTTTTATTTCAGTGACAGAGTTCTGTTTATAAAAGGAGGGGTACATTAATTAACTTGTTACTGTTCTGTAAACTGACCTCATTCCACCATTTATCCATTTCCTGGGTAAATGGTCAGGGCTGTGTCAAGGAGGGCAGCTGATGTAAAACACTTGCCAAAAGAAACAAACAAGAATGCATTTTTTTTCTTTTCAGGCAATGTCTTTTGCCGTTGACAAAAAAGGGCACTAGTATAAATTGTGGCAAGCCTTACCATCCTTGCAGCAGGAAATAAAAATGCTAGAAATAGTGAAGTTCTATAACAATTGAGGAGAGCATGATGGAAAATAGAAAGAGTACTTTGAGGAACTGGAGGTTATGCACCATAACCAATGTTCCATGAAGGAAGGGAACAAGGTGCAACATATGACTATGGGAATTGCGCCCCCACGCGGTTCACCTGAAGCAATACAATCACGCCTTGGCAAGTGCGCGTCAGCGTCAACAAGGAGGCCCCGCCCTCCTTGCATAAAAGGCACTGACGCCACACGTTCATTCTTTATATGCACTTCACCAAGCTTGGGCATTGGAGGGGCAAACATGTGTTGCACCTTTTTCCCTTCCTTCACGGAACATTGGTTATGGTGCATAACCTCAAGTTCCCTTATCAGTCAGTCCACTGCCGTGCAACATATGACTATGGGAACATAATTCAATCACGCCCTGGAAATGCTCTTGAAATGCATGCTTATGTGAGCTTTAGCCTTAGACTACAGGTGTTAACCATTCAATTCTCTGTGGTAGAAAGAACAGCTTGAGTTACGTCACATGCTGTGACATCTAGGCTGTAGTGTTTCACAAACGTGTTTGATTATGACCAGTTAGCAGCTGCACAGATATCTGCTACTGGGACACCTCTGAACAAAGCCCAGGAGGTGGCTAGGCCTCTGGTTGAGTGAGCATGTACCCCACTGGGTACCTGCTGACCTTTGCTGCTGTATGCCCATTTTATGGCCTCAGTCACCCAGTGTGAGAGGTGCTGTTTAATAATAATACAGGTAGCCCTCGAGGTACGTCAGGGATTGGGACCTACGTGTGTGACTTAGGTCGATTTTGTCGTACCTCGCGGACCAAAAACACGTGCCTGTCGTAGGTCCGCGTTTCTGACATAGGTCGCGGCTATACCGCTAACGGAGCGCCGCACACATATTTAATGGCATGAGACTGAACAAGCAGACATACTAAGGCCATAAACACGCACAGAACTGCACAGTAAATGAATACTGTACTGTACAATAAATAAAAAATATAATGTCTTACTTTGAGCCGGTGTCCCCCGACTGCCAGGCGGACATTTGCGGCGAGCTCCCGGCCGCAGATGGCCCCTCCGCGGCATGTCGGCTCGGTGTCTTCGCCTGTGTTAGCTGCTCTGTTAGCTGCTGTCGTTAGCATGTCGGGCGGCGTTGTGGCCGCCGATCGCGGGGCGATCCGCGGCTGCTCCTCCGGACCTGAGACGTCCACAGAGTTGACCGAGTGTTTCCAGCTAATTTATCCGTATGAGGCAACCCTGATCGGGCACACGGAGCCAGCTGACAGTAGCCTCCGCAGTACAGTTGTAAAATGGCGACCGGAAGTGGCGACCGGAAACGACCGGAAGTTGCGTAAATACGATAAATTTCTAATCAAAACGTAAAATTAATAATTATACTTTATTTATAAAGCCATTTAAAACAACCACAGCTGCAACAAAGTGCTATACACATGAAATTAATAACTTTTAAACACACAAAAAAAAAAATAATATATATATTTTTTTAATCATATTTTTATTAAATATGATAAAATCGTAAGTCTGAGTTGCCGTAGGTCGCAGGTGACGTAGGTCGAGGGTTTGCTGTAATAATAATAATAATAATAATAATGAATTCAATTTATAACACACTTTTCATTAGTGAAAATCTCAAAGTGCTACACACATTGAATGCTACACACATTCATACACCGGTAGCGGCAGACTACCATGCAAGGTGCTTTCCAGTCCTACCGGGAGCAACTCGGGGTTAAATGTCTTGCCCAAGGACACAACGACACATGATGTGGGGAACCCGGATTTGAACCACCAACCTTCCAATCGGGGGACGACTGCCATTACCACTACGCCACGGCCGCCCCTACGTGTTTAGACAGGGCCCTGCCTATGGCAGGATTAGCAAAGCATATAAGCAATTGGTTTGTTTTGCGCCAACTGCTAGTTCTTCCAGTGTAGACGCTCAGGGCCCTAACAGGGCAGAGCGTGTTCAAACGCCTCTGTTCTGCGGTCAGAACTGGGGGAGGAGAAAAAGTTGACAGTTCAAAGTCCAGAATTCTGGGATTTAGAGTCGGGACTTTTGGCACATATGCAGGGTTTGGACGTAGGGTGACCTTTGACTTGTCCGAGCCAAATCTGGACCACATTGGGTGTACCGATAATGCGTGAATGTCCCCCACGCATTTTGCTGAGCACAGAAATAAGAGTAATGCAGTCTTATAAGATAACAAGTCTATCTTAATGTTGCTAAGAGGCTCATATGGAGGTTCACACAGTGCATCCAGCACTAAGTGCAGGTCCCACTCAGGGGCCAGAGTCCTGCTCGGGAGCCTCTTCCTCAGAACGCCCATCATGAACCGTATCATGAGGGGGTGGGCACCAGGCGATCTACCTCCCCAGCCTTCGTGGCACGCCAAGATGGCTGACAAGAAGACCTATATGGTGGAAAAGGAGCATTCCTTCTCCAGCAGGTCCTGTAGAAAAGTGAGGAGCTAGGCTGTCACAGGAATATGGAGTAATATTCCTTTCTAGACACCAGCTCTCGAAAACATGCCATTTACGAGCATAGGGCATCTGTGTAGACTGTGCTATTGCTCCCTGTATTGTGTTTACCACATTACTGGGTAGACCGGAAGCCATTAACTGGTCTCTTTCAGCGGCCAGACCCAGAGCTGCTACAGCTCTGGGCGTGGGTGGAGGATTTGCCCATGGGCCTGGGTCAGCAGGTCCCTGTAGGGGGAGCAGCTGCCAAGGTGTCCCTGCTAGGAGTGAGATCACTTCAGCAAACCATGCTTTCTTTGGCCACCTGGGGGCTACTAATATTAGGGAAAGAGCCCCCCTGCATACACGCTCCAATGTCACCTGAATTTGAGGGACGGGGGGAAACGCGTAGTACCGCCTCCCTGCTGGTCAGCTGAATGTTAAGGCATCCATCCCCAGTGGTGCGTTCATGTCCCATATAGAGTGGTACTGAGCACAGTGAGTGTTGCCGTTGCAGGCAAACAGATCTGCGTCTGCCCTCCCGTATCATGTCCAGATCTGGTCCAGGATACGTGGGTTCAGGCGCCATTCTGAGGGGAGGGGGGTCCCTCTTGACAGAGCGTCCGCCCTGTGGTTTAGCTCCCTTGGCACATGAGTTGCCCTCAATGACAGGATCTGGGAGCTGTACCATGTGAGCAACTTTTACGTCAACATCAGGAGGGGTTGGGACCGTGTCCCTCCCTCCCTGTTGATGTAGGCTACAGTGCACCTGTTGTCTGATTTTATCAGGATGTGCTGGTGTTTGATCAGGCCTTTCCTGTAAAAGTGTTTCAGTAATAGAAACACTGCTGAAAGTTATAGGAAAT
Source organism: Garcialebias charrua (assembly GCA_038048925.1). Lineage (NCBI taxonomy): Eukaryota > Metazoa > Chordata > Actinopteri > Cyprinodontiformes > Rivulidae > Garcialebias > Garcialebias charrua. Next base: position 27,857 of record JBBPBX010039210.1, read on the forward strand.
TTATGTGGAACCGGGCCTCCTGCTGGGTCCAGACCCCATGGGCGTACTGGCCCCTGCAGAGCCCCCCACCCTATTTTTGGATGCATTTGTTGTCACGAGGACCTGGGACAATACCCGGCCTAGTGTGACTCCTGAGCTGAACACTGTGGGGTTCTACCATGGCTGCAGGGCCTCCATACATTCTGAGCTGACTTTAAACCCCCTTGTTTGTTGAG
>JBBPBX010039211.1:0-15583 GCA_038048925.1 Garcialebias charrua
TGCGCTGTTGAGTTTGGATTTGTGTAAATTTACAAATTTGCACTGTTCAAGTGTTGTCATATTCATGACATTTACTCTCTCTAACACAATAATAATAATAATGATTATTATTATTATTATTATTATTATTGTGAGAGTAAATGTCATGAATAAATTTGACGTTAAACATAATCCAAGTTGAAGTGTTGCATCATTTTGGCATCTGCATTTGGCAGCAGGTCAAGTGGACAAAGACCTGCAGAATAATGTAGTATTTTAATTCCACTGCAGAGAAAGCTCTGTAGTATCTGTAAGTTGGTCTAGGGCAGGGGTCTGCAACCTGTGGCTCTGGAGCCACATGCGGCTCTTTGGTCCTTCAAGCTTTGACCAAAACTGACATAAAATTGAATTTTACTGGTTGTTATAACAACTAAAAGGGCTAGTTTTAGCAGTTTCCCTGTAATTTATTCATCAAATATATGAATACTAGAAACATTACAAGGAGTAAAACATACAAATTTTCAATTTATGCTTCATTTCTTACATAATTTTTCTACAATTTTTTTTTTAAATCTCAAGAATGCATAGTTTGTTTTAGTTTTTAGAAACTGGGCAAAAACTATATTATTTTTTCCTTCGTAACAAGAATCTCGTCTTTTATTTCATCCTATAATGTAAAAATATCAATAACTGTTAAAAATTATTAGATATTTTTAGTTTTATAAAATCACCCCTACTGTCCATAAAATAGTGCCCTCCAACAAACTTAAAGTGGTCTGTGGGCCACCAGTTGTAGCAGGTATCGTGGCTCCGGACACGTTTAATTAAGTGAACAAAGGGGCAGAAATGGCTCTTTTGATCCTAAAGGTTGCAGACCCCTGTTCTAGGGGAAAAAAATATCGATATTGGTATCGGTTATCGGCCAAATAAGTTTTAACACATCGTCAAAAAAAAATCCAATATTGTGCATCCCTAGTTTCTATTTACATTTTTATACAACTCATCTTTTTCAGAATTGTAGTTGTACACGATAAATTGTCATGGAGGGTCTTGTGTCATTAAAACTAATAAAAAAATTAAATATTTTACACAAGCTTAAAAAAAATTAGCTCATTTTATTGATGCGATCTAAAAAAAAAAAAAATCTGTTTCACACGTGCACATTAAAGCCCACCTCCGAACTGATCCTCGTGATTGTGGAGCCGCTGAGTTTGTTTTGTGTTCACGACCTAGACGTGGAACAAAATGCCGTTTTGTGGACAATAGAATGGAAGTCCCCCTGAGGTGCTCGGGGACCACACTCCTGCGATCTTCACTCCCGTTCTTTCCGCCACCTTTGAGATGTTTAGCTCGGTCTTTCAGAGCACCTGGAGAGATAAGGGGGTACCCAGACCGCACCGCGTTGTGACTACGCTTCCTGTTTTCCCACTGCGGCCTTCTTTAATCCTTGATGGAGTCACCGTCAAACTACGTATCCCGGTGTTTGGACTTTGAGGGTTTTACTGTAACTGCGTTGCTCATCCTTTATTCATGGACGCTGGAGGGACAAACCCTGCTGCCCCCGGGGGGGACGCAGTCTGCGTCTGTGTTTTGTGGTTACGTGTCTTCTCGGTGCAGAAGAGAAGAAAACACAACAAAGTGTGGCGCCAGGAATGCGCAGAAGGAAGTGGCACTATAAAAGGCTGAATGGCATCAAAGAGGCTTTTGAGCAGCAACAAAAGCTCTGCTGGAAAACAGCCTGAAGATGAGTCATATCTGAAGCAGCACATTCTGTGTCAGTAACACACTTGTTGCTGGGGAGTAATGTAACTCAGAGCGCTCCGGCTTTTATCTCCGTGTTCCTTCAAGTGAACGAGACACTTTTTACATGAGGGGGGGTCGACATAAACGGTTTCCGTTTGTCCGACCAGATCTCGCCTTGAGGTTGTCAGGGTTGGACAACCAAGAGAAGCAGACGTGGATTAAAGTTCTCCGTCGCAGCAACAGATTTGTCATCTGTAAAAAAATGAAGTGGGGGGGTGGACATGTGTTTTGTTGGGGTCTTTTTTTTAAAGCCGTCCAATCTAATAATGATGCAGGGATTAAAGTGACGCTGCGTTCAAGAAATAAACAGAACCAGAGCCCCAGTTTGACCCGGTCAGAGCAGGTGATCACAACTCACAGGCTGCAGGTGAGAGCACCAACCAGTGTTTCCAGTAGGGATGCACCGATCCACATTTCTTACATCCGATCCGATACCGATTCCTAAATCCAGGTATCGACCGATACAATACTTTTCCGATCCGATATCGGCATTCAGGTATAAGAGAATGTAATAATTAAGTTCTTGAATGGAGAGCACGTATGTTGTACCATACTCTGTGACTTCTGTCTTAACATTGTGTGAGGTAAACCCAAAGAAGACACTCTGAGCCTCACTACAGTAATTCACAAACTAATGGCATACAAGAGGCAGGTCTCTACCACAGACGTCTTTCTGACTCATGGTGCAGTCCGGAACACTAGTCTAAAATACTGCTAAGCATTATGGGGCGGCCGTGGTGTAGTGGTAATGGCAGTCGTCTCCCGATCGGAAAGTTGGCGGTTCGACTCCCGGGACCCGCACCATGTGTCGTTGTGTCCTTGGGCAAGACACTTAACCCTGAGTTGCTCCCGGTAGGACTGGAAAGCACCTTGCATGGTAGTCTGCCGCCACCGGTTTATGAATGTGTGTAGCATTCAATATATGTGTAGCACTTTGAGATTTTCAGTAATGAAAAGTGCGTTATAAATTAAATTAATTATTATTATTATTATTATGGGAAATTAACACAGTCCCCATTTTTTATTTTTTATTGTGGCACTATGAGTTGTAATTTTTGTTGAATTTGATCAACGGATACAGATTTAAACTATAATTGAACACTAATATACCACTAAGCATTCTGGGAAATCCCGTTTTTTTGTTTAGTTTTTGATTGTGGCACTATGAGATATAATTCTTGTTGGTTTTGATCAACAGATACAGATTTAAACAATACTGTACATTGAATTTACATTTATAAATTCAATGCATAGTTTAAATCTGTATCTGTTGATCAAAACCAACAAGAATTACAACTCATAGTGCCACAATCAAAAATAAAACTAAAAAATTGGGACTGTGTTGATTTCCCATAATGCATAGCAGTATTTTAGACTAGTGTTCCGGGCTGCACCATGAGTCAGAAGGACGTCTGTGGTAGAGACCTGCCTCTTGTGTGCTATTACTATTAGTTTGTGAATAACTGTAGTGAGGCTCAGAGTGTCTTCTCTGGGTTTACCTCACACAATGTTAAGACCGAAGTCACAGAGTATGGTGCAACATACTTGCTCTCTGACATCTAGAAAGTATCGGAAATATCGGCAGGTTGGATCGGAAAATCCGATACTTAAATTATGCTGGTATCGGATGCCGATACCGATACTGGATCGGATCGGCCCCATCCCTAGTTTCCAGGACTGTTTTCCATGAAGGACACCCCGCTGCCCTAACAGAAGGTGATGACGTGTAATAAATTATTAAACCTCTACATATTAAACATATGTGTTCACACGTGACCAGGTCACTGCAGCCGGGGGAGACACCAGAACTGAAACACCATCACAACCAGTGTGTGACCGAACTCAAGAGGAAGGGAGAGAGAGAGAGGAGGCCGCATCGGTTTATTTAGTTCTTATAATAAAACCATATTATCATATTGTCTGTCAGTGTCCAACAGATCACACTTGTAAATGAGTCTTTGAGGCTCAATGTGACTTATCTGTTTAAATAAAGGTTGAATGAACTAACACTAAGAGACTAATATTTGTATGCCCAAGATGATATGAAAGTTGTGAGTCTCTGTTTAATCTGAACTTTTTTTTCATGAAGTCGTCTCAGGTGGAACAAAGTGAAGTCAGATTCTCCGTCCAGAGGACCGGACTTCACTTTGTTACATTGTTCTACCTGGATTATTGAGCAGCATCATCATGCAACACTACTGTGTACTTTTACTAAGATCATGTACATTTACTAAGGTCATGTACACAGTATACTGTGTACAGTACTTTTACTAAAGTAATGTACACATTATACTGTGTACATTTACTAAGGTCATGTACTCAGTAAACTGCATACTTTTACTAAGGTCATGTACACAGTATACTGTGCACATGACTAAGGTCATGTGCACAGTATACTGTGTACATGACCTTAGTAAAAGTACACAGTATACTGTGTACTTTTACTAAGGTCATGTACTCAGTAAACTGCATACTTTTGCTAAGGTCATGTACACAGTATACTGTGTACTTTTACTAAGGTCATGTACACAGTATACTGCATACATGTACTTTTAATAAGGTCATGTACATAGTATACTGTGTACATTTACTAAGGTCATGTACACAGTACTGTATACTGTGTACTTTTACTAAAGTCATGTACACACTATACTGTGTACTTTTACTAAGATCATGTACACAGTACCGTATACTGCATACATGTACAGTACTTTTATAAGGTCATGTACAGAGTATAGTCCTCTTTATGTGAGATGGTGCGAGTGCCTCTCTTGCAAAGTTAAACGGTCACAACAACTTTTAGTGTTTGTGACCGTCTATCCATGTGAGGAGGATGAGGAAGTTTCACTCGAGCAGCCCCTCAGAGTCTGACACTCAGTATCTTGGAAATTCCCAGCAGTCCACAAGATGGCCGACCGAGAACATTTGTACACAGTAAACTTTGTGTTTAGTACAATATACTTATTGAATTACATTTTTCTTTGGACGTTTCACCTTCTTTACTGTAAAGTTGCAGACAACCCAACATTTTGGAGGACGAGCAGATTCTGTCTGCTGGACCAGCTGGACAGTGTCCTCATGTCTTCCCTTGATAAGCACGCTGTCTTTTTTCTTTTTCAGAAAACAGCTAAACTGTTTCTAATAGATGTTTTTGTGTTTTAGTGTAGGATCCAGCCTGTGTGTGATGTTTATTTCTTAGAAGCTCTACTTTATTTAGCCACAGTCTTTCTGTAGCTTTGCTTCCACCGTGTGGACGATCAGCTGACTCAGACTGGATGTCTGCAGTCTGACGAGACGTAAACATACTGGTGTCATCTCACTGAACTGCGACTGTCAGGAAACATAAAAAATACACGAGGTTACAACAACTTTTAGTGTTTGTGACCGTCTATCCATGTTTTTATATACTGACGCTTATTTTCTGTGCACAATTAACCAAACTATTGGTGACTGTGCACATTGTCCTGTTGCCCAGCTCCGCCTACATCACATCTGGGCTCGCGCTGTTCCCAGTTTGGCAGCTGCCCTTGTATTTATGAATTGATCTACTAGAGTGCATGTTTAAAATGAAGACAGGCAGATTGGAACCACTTTTTAAAAAAAAAATTATCATCTGTGGGGTTTTTAGACCTACCGGTATACATGAACCTTGGGTGTTTTCTGTCAGAGGCAGGTGCAGACGCCAAAAGGTAAATCATTTTTTTGAAACAGGTTTTAAAATTCAAGCGACGGGGCTGAACATTTCAGTAACTCATGAGAAAATTAAGAACCCAGAAAAACTTGAAAGACGTTCTGGTGACATCTGTGAGACTCTTTCTTGAACGATTGTTGGCTGAACCTCACCATGAAATCTTTTTTTATTTTTTTTAATTAAATTTATTCATTTTAAATACAACACAAGAACAATCTCACATTTGAGACCATAAAGTATAAAAGTAAAATGAAGGGATGCAGACAGAAGAAAAAAATCTTATTTTTTCTGCCCCCTATTACAAAGATAGTTCAAACAATACAAAAAAATAAAATACAATCTAAGAGGTTTCATATTGAAGAAAAGAAAACGGCTCATATAGTTCCAGGAAAGAGAATTTCAAAGAAGAAATCTATTACCGGTACATAATATTGTTATCATTTATATTTTTGCAAGAAATTTGTTTTGGTCATATTTTTAAAAATGGTCATTGATTTAGCATTTTTAATACCAGTTTCCAAATTATTCCAAAGTTCAGTTCCTTTGATTGAGGTTGACCGACCCCCTCAAACCAGTTTTTTATCTTGGTTTCACAAAAATCTCTATTCCTTTAAGATTATAACAACTCATATGTTTGACAAAGAACATTTGTATATTCACTGGTAGTTCATTTTTATGAGCTCTTTAAATAATAGACAGTATATAATCTTCTTCCTGAGTTTCTGTTGTATGTCAAATACTACCGGTAGTCATTGATATTTAATCTCACAACCCAACTTAAAAATTGTTCATCGAACTTTTCCTTAGAAATCTTATTCAAATAAACACTGAAATTGCCTGTTTAGGAAAGTACAGGCGTGTATTTTGTGTGTCTTATTAAATTACGCGGCTCTTTGTATGAAGTTAAATTGTAATCCACACATTTGTGTATTTCATGGTTTATGTACATTGTTGAAAATATCTCAGGAGAAATGTTTAAAAAAAAATTTGTATTGTCTGTTCAGGAGTTGCGGGTGATCCCTTGTGCTCACAGATTTCATAAAAAGTGTGTGGACCCCTGGCTGCTGCAGCACCACACCTGCCCCCACTGCAGACACAACATCATAGGTGAGTTGGACTCGGCCGTTCACCTAAAACAATAAAAACGAGCTTCACGTGTGATCAACGTGTCTGATGGACGCTGATCGTGTCTCATGTTTCTAACGTAGAGCAAAAGAAGGGGAATCCAGGACCAGCGTGCATCGACCCCGGCAGTGCGATGCACGGCAGGCAGCGGGTGGTTCTCCCGGTCCATTACCCTGGCAGGGTGCACCGAGCCGGCCAGGTGACGGCCTATCCAACCAGAACCAGCATGGACCCCCACGGCAACCCCATCACCGTCCTCACGGTGGACCAGCACCCAGATCCTCAAGGTCTGTACCCACCCCAATCGACGTCTGCCTTCCTGCGGAGCTACCACCCCACCCTCCACCTGGAGCATTCGCTCAACCCCCACCACTGCAGACTGGAGCACCGCGGACCCCCCGCCTACCCCGCCCAGCCGCATCACGCCACTTTTAAACGACCCAAGTTCCACGGACGCAGCTTCTCGCGGGCGGCTTGTTTTTCCCAGTACGAGACCATGTACCAGCACTACTACTTCCAGGGCTTGTCGTTCCCGCAGCAGGCTGAAGGGGGCCAGGGGCCCGCTGTGCCGGGGCAGCTCGGTGGCGTGGCGGGAGCCCACAAGGGCCCCCACAGCAGAGCATTTCAACAAGGACTCTTGTACCCCACGGTGGTGCACATGGCACCTCCCTCCTCTTCCAGAGTAGGAGACGGCGGCAGCACCTCCGGGCTGAGCTGTTACCACGGCCACCGCTCGGTGTGCAGCGGCTACCTGGCCGACTGTCCCGGCAGCGACAGCAGCAGCAGCAGCTCCGGACAGTGCCACTGCTCCTCCAGCGACTCCATGTTGGACTGTACCGAGGTCAGCAACCAGGGCGTGTACGGAAGCTGCTCCACGTTCCGCAGCTCGCTGAGCAGCGACTACGACCCCTACGTGTACCGAAGCAAAAGCCCCTGTAGGGGCTCCACCGGGGAGGCGGGGACTGCAGCTTGCACGACGGTTCCTGCGGAGGACTCGGCGGTCCCCGCGTCGCTGGGACACGACTGCCTCCAGCTGCCTTCAGGAGCATCAGGACGCAGCGAGCACCACTCCAACTGCAGCTTGGAGCCCAACCATAGCAGTCGTTCGTCACTGGAACCCAGGGAGAACAGCAGCTCTACCTCAGCTGGGGCTCCGGAGGCCGCCGCAGCCGACAGGGGGAAGGGGGTCCTGGAGGAGTCGGGGGAACCGGGGGCCGCTGCCTGCAGCTGCTGTTTCGAGGTCGTTCCTCCCAAAGCCGAGTGCAAAGGGCAGGACTCGGACCACGCTGGGCCTGTAGCCTCGGGACGCTGTCAGAGGGGGGCGGACTTTCAGAGCGCCGCCTCGAAGAACTACTTTGTCCCGGAGCGCCTGTGTCCTCCGTCAGAGCAGGTGAGCTATGAAGGGCTGCCCTGCTGCTTCTACAAAGAGATGAAGGTCCACAGGGCCGCGCCGGGACACTTCACCGAGGACTACGCTGTCAACGTACAGTATGCACACGCAGACTCCGAGGCCTGCTCAGGACAGGGCTGCTGCGAACTTAACCACAGAATACCCATAATTCCCGAGGACACAAGCTGTGAACTAGGCTCGGGGGCGGAGACCCAGAGCAGTTTGTTACCCGTCGTCAGCGTCACGACGGAGTCGGAGTTGCGGACAGGGGAGCAACACGAGCTTAAGGAGAGGTACTTCCCCTCGGGACAGCTGAGAGGTCAGGCGGAGGAGACCAGAGCTTTGTTCCACCCTCAGCTCCCAGCGAGCCCACCTGCACTGGGAACCAGTACGTCACGAAACGAGGGAGATCTGAGCGTATGAGTGTAGAAGGAAGCGTGGTACGGTGTCGGCCGTTTGTTGAAACCCCGAGTTGCCTTGTGCTCTCCGAGAGCTGAATGTTTTCATCTTAGATTGTGTGGTTTTCTACTGAAAGGGCCTGATTTTTTTCTAGATGAGCAGTTTCACTTTCATTCCTGTGGCCACCAACATCTCTAGATACAATAAAATGTTTAAAGTGTCTGTGACATGATTTTGTAACGATGCATAAAATTGCACAACATAAATATCTTGTATCATTCAACTATGTTCGTTTTAGCAAACACAATGATATATTAATGAAAATTCCTGTCAAAGTGAGTTTAAAATTTAAAAAACGTGTTTCTTCACGGGACATCCGACTACACGCGAATGCAACATCTGTGACGTAGGAGGGAGAACGTCTTTAGAACGCCCCTTTTACATATTCATGGCGGACAATAAATAAAACGACGAATTTATCAATCTAAGTGAAGATTTGAGCGATTTGTCTTCAGTTTGGGAAGCAGAAAGTTAGATGAACAAGAAACAGCAGGTTCTAATTTAGGTCTGCACCCGTATTTATTTGAGTCTTACCTTTTCAGGAAGCGAGGGAGCTCCGAGGGGGGGCAGCTTTATTTATTCCATACTTGACGAAGTATTTCATCTTTTGGGAAAGTGAAAAGGCTCACTTGTTCACTGATGATATTAGAACACCCAAATGCGACACAACGTAACTGTATTTTTCGGAGTATAGGTCGCATTGTCCAATTATTGCCAAAGAATTGGAAACATCCATATATAGGTCGCACCTACGTCAAAATGTGGACCATGTTTAGCTCTGCTGCAAATGTCTCTTCCACAGGAGCGCACAGCAAGGCTTTAAGAAGATTAACACTTAAAAACAATTATTTGTTTGATAAAAAATTATAGCAAATATGTGTCTGAGCTGAACTTTTCTTTAATAAATGAATAATTTTAGCAGGATAAACACCTAAAAAATATATTTGTTAGCTGACATTATTGTAAGAGTGTGTCTCAGTTTAATTTTTGTTAATAAATGATTACAAATCAGCTTATTTTATAAAAAGCCATATATAGGTCGCAGGCCATGAAAAAATGATAAAAAGGTGCGACCTATACTCCGAAAAATACGGTATTAAAAAAAAAGGCGATCTGGCAGAGAATGAATATGCATTATCATGGCAGACGCAGACTGAGGTTCCTTCTCCTACGTCACAGATGTTGCATTCGTGTGTAGTCGGATGTCCCGTGAAGAAACACGGTTTTTAATTTTAAACTCACTTTGACAGGAATTTTCATTAATTTATCATTGTTTGCTAAAATGAACATAGTTGAATGATACAAGATATTTATGTTGTGCAATTTTATGCATCGTTACAAAATCATGTCATAGACGCTTTAAAGTCGTCACTGCAGCGGACGTTCAGCAGAGTCCAGCTGTCGTGGACGGGTTCGTGTTCTGGGCCCCGTTTTCAGATTTATAAAGGTTTTAGTGTGCAAGCCGGAGGAATTTTGAGTTCCTGACAAAAGCAGATTCTTTATTCACTCGTGTGCACATTTACATTTTACACGTGCATATCAACACTGACTGCCTGTAAAGCTTCAACCACCAACTAAAATGATTACAGATGCAAAAAAAAAAAGTGTTTTTACCTTTTATGTTACCGGTAATTATTTTTTTAAACCGAAAACCAATGAAAATCAAATGGCAGGCCGTGACTAAAAGAATGGCGCCGTGCCCTTGATGTAATATTTTCGTGCACATTCTTTGAGGCAGTCGAACAGTTTTTTGTAACTCTGGTCCACGTGTATTTTTGCCTCTTCCTCAAGAGTAAACTGCTCCAGCTGCGTCAGGTTTGAAGGACTTCTTCTCCAGGCTGCAGGTTTCGATCAGGGATCTTTGAAGGGCCAGTGTTTTGTTCTCAGACGTTCTTGGCGTCATTGTTGGAAAACCTGGTCTCAGGTCAAGGGTTTTCCAACATTAGACGGCACTTTTGTTCCAGAATGGCCTGATGGTCTTGAGATTTCATTGTGCCCTGCACAGATTAGGAACGTTCTGCACCAGAACCTAACCGAGCCTCCTCCACTGGTCACTTCAGAACATGGAGCTGATGGGACTCGTTGCCAAGAAGCTTCAGTTTTATCTCACCAGTCCAAAGGAAGTTCTCCCACTTAGGTCTGCACCCGTATAGCTGATGTTTTGTGGCTTGTCACTATGCATTGTGGCAAATTCCAGCCTGGCTTTTTTTATGATTTGGTGTCCTCCTCAGTCATCTCCTGTTAAGTCCACATTAGTACTTTGACCTTGGAGTTCACCTCTAATCTCTTTGGAAGTTGTTCTGGGCTCTGATGCATGCTCAATAGTCCAGGAAGATCAATCTAAAAAAGTGGTCAGATCCTCTGGACGGCTTCTTGAAACTTTTCGTCTTTTATCCAAAAGATTTCTTCTGTCCGAGGAGATGCAAAGACGAAACATTTATACAAGAGTCCGTCCAGAGGACCTGACTTCACTTTTTTAGATTGTTTTGGGCTCGTTCGTTACCAATCATATCATTCAGCTCTTCAATTTGTCATCAGTCTTACCTTTGTGGCCACTTCCAGAGGTTGGTTACAGTCCTGTGGACCTAAACCTTCTAAATAAATACAGCTGTAGTCACAGGAACACCAAGCTAATGGGACATTTTAGCTTATAGCTAGGGATGCAAGATATTAGCGGCATGGTATCGATATAGGCCATTCTATCAAAATAATTCCCAATATAAAACACACACATATACATATATATATATAAATGCGCTGTTTTTGTCCGCGCCGTTGAGTTTAGATTTGTGGAAAATGTGCAAATTAGCACTGTTCGAGTGTTGTCATTATGTCAGAGAGAATATGGCAAATGTCATGAATAAATTTGACATTAAACATAATCCAAGTTGAAGCGTTGCATGATTTTCAGCATCTGCATTTGGTAGCAAGAAAAACTGACAGACCACGCAGAATAATGTATTTTAATTTCACAGCAGAGAAAGCTATGTAGTCTTTGTAAGTAGGTTTAGTGGGGAAAATATCGGTACAGTACTGTATTGGTATCGGATATCGACCAAATATCCAATATCGTGCATCCCTACTTATAGCCTTTATGTTCAACAAGCCTGTCAACAATTTCCTTTTAAAGTTCCTGATACAACTCTGTCCTTATCTTTCTGCGGTCCAGTTTCATTAAGATAGTTTTTAAATAATTTTGTTAAACTAAAACGTAAAAGCAAAGACTGATTTTCAATGTTTGTTATTCCAATGATAAATTTAGAGGTTTTCTCTTTAACAAAAAAAAAGGTACAAACACTTTTTATCTGCGTCTGTAAATGGATATAGCTATACCAAAACAGAAAGACATGATTGTTGTTGTTTTTTTATATTTGAAAAGCAGGAGGCTGTGACTCACGTTTCTCCATAAAGGCGAGAATAAAAACTAGAGAAGAGCGCAGAAATGTGAATGCAAGGCTGACACTGGTCTCCGACAATACACACAATCTGTTCGTGTACTTCATTTCAGTCCACGTGGCCTCGAGTAGAAGACGAGCTACAGCAGAGCCTTATCTTAGTAAGATATTAACAGCAATATGAAACGACACTGCACAGCTTCTGGTTCAGACCAAACCAAGTGTCTTTGGGTGTTTTCAGGGTTTGGAAACCCGTAAAGTGTATTTTTGCTGTCAGATAAGCAGTTTCCTCTATGAGGCATGCTCTTTTATCAACAGAGGTTCTAGTTTGTATCTAAAGGCCAAAGGAAAGTAGCTGAAACTATTTCATAAGGGTTCCTTGTTGTACTGTGACTTTATTTTTTATTTCGAAACGATGCAGTTAGACGTACCACAGCGTATCGGTCTGAATCATAACGTTCAGAACACATCCACGCAATATCAACGCTCGTCATTCACGCCTTTCTGTTTGTATCGCAGACTGTTTTTTATACTGTTTCTATGAAATATCCACGTTCTCTGCGCAGAGGAAAACATGAAATAACTATTTATAAGTTAACCCCGTGCTGTAATCAAGTCAGAATCTAATCTTGCCTTTGCATAGAGAGATGTACCTACTGCAAATATAACATTTTGGGGGTACTTGAGTCACTATTTAATTTTATCTGTCGTTTCTAGCACTTACGATAAAGATGTGTACAAAATGTAATATTTTTTAATTGTCTAAAAATAATTATTTTCTGTCACACCATTACAAATGTTTGTTTTTTTTTTAAAAAGAAAGAAAAGAAGCTAGAGATGGATCTGTGTATATTCTGTACCTGTATAGCAAACATTTCATAAATGGAACTATGTTCTCTGAATATTTATTTGCTAATATATTTATCTTTAAGCCATGTCTTATGTTCAGAGTGTATGAGTTGTTTGGTTGCTTTTTCTTCTCAGAGAAGTCACTAACATGAGACTTTGTATATACATGGTAATTGCACACAAAACGATTAAATCTACTCTGACCAAAAAACAACTGATTTTAAGACTTTAGTACTATACAGTTTTGTAATTAAGGTGTACAAAGATCTGTAAAATATACAGTTTCATCCAAGTAACTATGTTCTGTCCTGGTTTTTATTGGCTCTTTAAGGTCAATTATTTATTTTATTTATTCATTCATTTCAGATTTAAAACAAGAGAAATTACAATTCACAATAGAGAGAAACAAGAAAGGTGGCAGAAGAAAAAAATCTTATATCTGCCCCTTTAAAAAAAATCAGTTCAAATAATCAATTCAAAACAATGACCATCTTTAAATAATATAACAAAATAAATAACTCACACGTTTACATTTCTAGTACATTTCGTATTAACTAAAATTTATATATATCTTTTTCAACAATTTAGTCTTAATCATTTTTTAAAAATATATAAATAAGACTTTCCTTTTTTTACATCGTTTTCCAAATTATTCCACAAACTTATTCCTTGTACTGTACAGTATTGATGTACACTGACTCTTTAAACTAGTTCTGTACTGAGGTTTTACAAAAATGTTTGTTCCCTTTAAATTATAAAAAACTTTTCCTTTTTACAAAAAGCGTTTGAAAGTTTGGAGGTAGTATAGAATTCTGAGCTTTATACATCACTAACAGAATATTAATAATAATAGTCCAACAAATCATAAAACGATGATCAGACTCTGAGATTTACCTTCAAGTTTTATTAAACAAGATTCAAATTACAAAAACACTAATAACAGCTGAGAGTAATATTGGTTTGAGTCGTTTGTACAATTGAAAGTGCCGTTCCATAAAGGTCGCTTTAACAGGTTATTCAATAAATACGCTCCGCTGACCTTTGACCCTCTCTTTGCTCTGAGGCGTCGTGTTTGAAATAAAAAAAGTCTTCAACAGGCACGTGGGCCCGAAACGAAGAGCTCGAGTCTGATTCTCCCCTCGGGGTTTGCACGGTGCATCAGCTCACAGCTTGAAACCGGAGTGAAGAGCCACCACGCCGGTGGAGAAGTTGGAGTACTGCACGCAGCAGAAACCGGCGTCCTCGATCATGCTTTTGAACTCCTCCTGCAGAAAGACGGAAGGAGCAGCTGATGAACGGGGAATCTTAAAAAAAAAAAAAAGTGACAACAGGAGCTGATCGCGACGTCAGCAACAAGATGAAACGCCGTGTGCACCATGTCGTCTTACTCCTGGCTCAGTGGAGCGACGTCACCAAGTCAAAGTCACTGGTTGAGCAGAGAAACCTGAAGATCATTACCAACAAATCAACTTGTTCATTTTTTTTATTTATTTCAGGGCTACCATATTCTATTTTTATTTTATTTAACCTTCATTTATACAGGTAGTCTCATTGAGTGACGAGGAGTCAGATGAGGTGGAGGGTGGCTGTTTCACCTTCACCCACATTTTCATGTCTGTCCGGGGAGTCGAACCGGCAATCTTCCGATCACAGGCCCACCTTCTCTAACCTCTGCTCCACCACGCCACTATTTAAGATACTTAATGTTCACTGTGTTAGCTGAAAAGGGCTGGAGCTTCAACCTCCATCATGAGCACCTTCTACAGAGGTGCCATAGAAAGTGTCCTGACCAGCTGCATCACTGTGTGGTTTGGTGCATGTACTGCATCCTGCCGCAAGAGCCTCCAGCGCATCGTGAGAGCAGCTGAGAAGATCGTGGGCACCTCCTTGCCCTCACTGCAGGACTTACACAGCAAACGCCTCACTCGGAAAGCCCACTGCATGGCAGGTGATCCCACACACCCACTACACAGCTGCTTCAGACTGCTGCCATCAGGGAGGAGACTGAGGAGTCTCCAGGCTCGAACCAGCAGACTGAGAGACAGCTCTGTTCATCAGGCAGTCAGGATGCTAAACACTCTGCCTGCTCTGCCCCCCCTCCCATTTGAACTGCCTTAACACTAAAACTTTCTCACACATTACCACACAACACAAAGATTTTAACACTGGACTCTGTGTCATCAAACGGGTTATTCACTAAACTCTCGGTCATGTGCTCATACAGTTTGCACTACTTCTCATACTTGCACTAATGTTTGTATTACATCACTGCCTATAGTCATAATACTGTTTACATTCTCTGTTTACATTTATTAATACTGTTTACTTTTATTACTACTGCTTACATGTAATTACTACTGTTTACATTTACACTACTCTAATATCTACACCACTGCTGATACATATACAGTGTGCTCTGAACGGTCTTATTTAGGGATGCCCAATGTGCCTTACTGCATATGCCACTTTTTGCCTCTATAACAACATCAACTACTACCTCATACATATACTGTGTACATTAACTCATACGCTGCTTTGCCACTTTGCAAATGTCAATGCTAGAAACCTTTAGTTTATTTTAGTTATACTTTTTATACTCTTTTTTTATACTAGTATGCAAAAACTCAGGACAGTATTATGTTCATTAAATGTTTAATGTTTTAGTTTTAGAGTTGGTGTAAATTTTCATACTCTTATACCACTATGCAAAAAACTCAGGACAGTGTTAGTTTTACTATTTTATGCTTATGTCTATTATTATATGTTTCAGTGTTTCAATGTTTAGATGTTTACTGTTGCACCGAGGGACTGAGAGAAACGCAATTTCGGTCCTGTGTATGTCCTGTACAGTACATATTGCAGATCTGACAATAAAGTTGACTTTGACTTTGA
>JBBPBX010039211.1:17126-30001 GCA_038048925.1 Garcialebias charrua
GGGGCTTCAGGGTACGGATTCCATGCGATAAGCGAGGAACTACTGTAATTCCAATATTGGGATAAAATTAAAAGACATTTTTGGCCTTCCACTTGAATAAAACTCATTCTGCCCACACTGGTTGTACCTGTGCATTAATAATGCTGAAGTTAAATTAAAATGCATCAGGACTACCTAAAAAGAACATTAAACATTAGTTGATCATAACTCTTAACAAATGGGCAACCTTACAAATCAAAACTGAACTCCTGTTTGTATTTCTTGGAGTTATGAAGCTAAATAAATGTATATAAATCTAAAAATGTGTCAAAATGTACACATCTGCTTGTTAATGCTTAAAGAGAATAGCTCACCTGCCTAATAATAATAATAATAATAATAATAATAATAATAATGAATTCAATTTATAACGCACTTTTCATTAATGAAAATCTCAAAGTGCCTACACCTGATGAGGCTTAACTTTAATTTACTTCTCTACAACTCATAATCTCTCTGCTGCACGTTTGTGCTGAACGTTCCCACTCACCTGGCCAGGACAGGATTTGTCACTTTGCTGAACTCCAAGCACATGAACCTGCCGCCAGGTTTCAGAACCCGCAGAGCCTCCTGAAGGGCCTAAAAAACAGCGATTGCAAATATTAGTCACTGATCACAGATTTGTCAGCTGAAGCATTTTAGATTTATTTCTTCTATTACTGTAACAAATTTAGACATTTAAATTTAAAGACTTGACAAACGAAGGATATTAAAGCTGAAAAAACAGCAACAACTTACTAATAAATGTTTGAAGTTTAGATATGGCTCTTTTAAACGTATCTGTTAATCACAAGTTTAACTGAGTCTTTAGAGAAATGGTCTGAGATAGAAATTCAAAGTTAAAAACTTCTAAAAACTACATGTTCAAATCATCAAAATCAGTTTTCAATATACTATATATTTATTTCTAGCTCCATGTTTTAAAACCAAATGAACAAGATGAGACTTTATAGTTTGAGTGTCAACACGGCAACATTTCTTATTATAGTAACAAAAGGAACACGTAATGTGCAGAGAAACGGGACATTCTGTTGCGTGATGCAGAAAACTTAATTGTACCGGTAGTTTCTGATTTATGAATAAAAGCTGGTTGACAAAACAGAATTCACTCAGATTAAGACGTCTCGAGTGCACAGATTTGGTTTTTACTCTGTTTTACTTGCAGCCAACATGGCTGTGAGTCTATCTGCAAAAACAAGTACTAAACAGAAAATAAAGTTTTCGTTCAATAAAAAAAACTAACAGGTTGGACAAATGAGTTATGGCCCTTTTTAATAGATGCACATCATGTTTTATTTTGTATGGAATAAAATATGAAACTAAACTATTTGTTCTTTCGGCTGTTCCCTTCTGCGGCGGTCATCACAGTGAGTGGACGGTCACGAAACAATTAACAACTGTGGATAACCCCAAACTAAACTATTTACTCAAGAAATGTCAAGTCACAGCACACAAGACAGACAATTGGCTCCTTTTTTTTTTTTTTTTTTTAGCAGTCATGATGTTCTGATAAAACCAGCACCAAGCCGACTTTCTGGCATCACCATCTCGTATCGTGCAGATTCCTCACTTTGCTTTTTTAAATGTTTTTACCCTTAGCAGCAGCAGTTCCTGTCAGTTACCTGATCTATACGGGTGACGTTTCGAATGCCAAAGGCGATGGTGTAAATATCAAACTGGTCATCATCAAAGGGCAGCTCCTCTGCGTCTCCCACCACCCACGACAGACCTGACACACACGGGCAAAACAAAGAGACCAGCTTTAAGTTACTCTGCTCACTTCTTGAGTCTTATACCTAGTCTGGCAAACAGTTAAATGAAATGTTGATATAATTGTAGTACCTTGTTTTTCGCCGTATAAGTCACACCTTTTTGCATAAATTAGCATGCCTGCAACTTTTACAGCGAAGCAACGTATTTATGGTTTTTTTCCCCCACCTTATTTATAATCCAAATTTTTGGCTGAGATCCGACAATTTCATTCATTTTGACACAAAAAATATTGAACACTATCATTTTCAGCCACTAGAGGGCGCTTGACCAATATGGCAAGCATAGTGTCTCATTAATAGGTAAAAGTGGCTATTAAAGAGACACTTCTGCTTCCTTTCATTTTATGTTTCGTTTAATTTTTCTTTTTTTTTTAATTGTCATTGTTTTTAATATGAAATGAATAAATTATACAATACAATACAATACTTTGCTTGCCATAAACAGCCACCTTTGTCTCGCTCCGGAACTCCTGGAGCAAACGTCAAATTAGCTGCGTTTTGCTGTGCCGCCCAGGCGAAACGCAGCTGATTTGACCATCAAAGTGCATTTATTAAAGAAAAGTTCCACTGAGACACACCTTCGCTATAATTTCAAGCAAACAGATAAATGTTTTTAAGTGTTAAGTCTTGTTAAATTCTTGATAAAGTCCTGTACACGCTCCCGCGGTCGCCATTTGGCAGCGAATCGATTTTTGGCACACCGGCCCTACATTTCCGGGTTGTCAGTGGTAACGCATAACAGATGCGACCTATACGACGAAGCGACATATTTATGTTTTTTTCCACTTTATTTGCCACCTCTGATCTGACTCTGTTCAAAACCAGACTGAAGACCCACTTGTTTAAAAAAAGTTTCAGTCTGTAACTTTTATTACTTTTGGTATTTTAGTACTGTATGTAGCATTTTTATTTCCACTGCCTCCTTTTATTGCTGCCGTTTTTATTTTTATTTTCACTGATTTATTGTACCTGTTTTTATATTTTCTGTCCTGTTAAGCACCTTGGTCAATGCAAGGCATTGTAGGAAGGTGCTATACAAATAAAGTTTATTATTATATTATTATTATTTGGACTGATGCCCAATGTTCCCTCTAATTTTTCATGTGTCTGGGCATACACACAAGCTCTCTGAGCACACTGAGGACCACTATGAGCAACATCTGGATGTGCGCACTATCCACACACCTGTTATAAATCTGGGATCATAAAAAGTTACATGGCTTATTAAAACAATCAGATTACAGCAGCAACTTCCATGAGTTTGCTTTTAATATAAGTGATTTTGCAGCTCCCAGCTAAATGCATGCAGCTCAAAAACCAGTTTTATTTAACTACAGACAGAGGCGGCTCCAGGGGGGAGCTGTGCTATAGCACCCCCTGGAAAAGTCACAGCACCCCCTTAGCACCCCCAAGAAAATATCAGATTATTTTCTTTTTCATCTGAGTTAATAGTCTTTAACATGTGGTTGTTGTGATATTTTCCTCGCAAAACACAACTAATAAAATAAAAAGAAATCAGTGATTATATCGAGTAAAAAAAAAACAATCTGATCCACCAGCTGAAGCCCAGAAAGATGAATGATGCTCTCAACA
The DNA here is from genome assembly GCA_038048925.1 of Garcialebias charrua. Taxonomy (NCBI): domain Eukaryota; kingdom Metazoa; phylum Chordata; class Actinopteri; order Cyprinodontiformes; family Rivulidae; genus Garcialebias; species Garcialebias charrua. The sequence goes on from JBBPBX010039211.1 coordinate 20,531, forward strand.
CTGACCCAGAAAGGAGCAGAAACTGGTGACATGATGCCTCTGATTATGCCATTTTTAGCTAATACAACTTAAGTCATTTCCTGGCTTGCAGTGATAATAAATTACTTATCTGGTCACATTAAATAAATACTTTCAACCAAAATAAACTTTATTAAAATAGCCTCACTGCATCTAAATTCATGCGCGTATAAAACTGATAATTCCTGCTTAAAGAGTTAATTTTGCCTTCGACAAGAGAATTAAGCCTTGACTGATTTATTATTATTGCTTGTTTATTATTGTTGTTGATTTTTAGTTAGATTATTTTTGTAATAAAACTTAAAAGACAACTTTATTCAGATGATTATTCATTTGTTCTGGTGTAGAACTCCCTGTAATAACATATTCAGCCTTTACTAATCAGAATCAGTCACTGAAGTACTTTGTAGAATATATTAAGTTGTTGTTGGTCAGTAAACTGACCAGTGGGTGACAAACTTTAATGAATGAAAAATAAATAAAACAAAAGTAGTGGGGCTGAGATGGAAAAAGTTGAACCCTTCTTCCTCCATCTCACCCTTCGTTATGGCTACAAGCTTCTACCTCATGAACCCCTAGTCTGAATTATCACTGTGAAAACAAATCACTGTAATACCATTTGGTTATGTGCTGCTGATCTCATGCTGCTGATCTATTTCATGTTGCTGTGTTCACTCGTCCTCATCTGCTCACACAGACTCATGTTCGTGCTGCTGCTTGTTTGGCGCATTGTTTCGTACTAGTAGTGCTTAGTGTATTTTTAGTTTAGTGTATTTCTTATTTCATGTCTCGGATCTTTTTTACTGTTTTTCTTTACAATTTGTATTTTTGTTGGATGTAACTGGGACCCTGTCCATAGTTTCGTTCCACCTTATGTACCACATGTGATGTGAATGACACACATTGACCTTGAGAACTGAAAGAACAAATGATGCTTCATAGCATCCTCAGTAAAATGCTTAGCCCCCCTTAGCACCTGCAGAAAAATATCTCTGGAGCCGCCACTGACTAGACTTTATTATTTTATTTGAATTAGACGTTTTAACACTTTAACTTTATTTATTCATGTTCCTCAGAGGGAAAATCAACCTTATTAATTAAACTGTCAGCCTCGAATAAATATACAGTATCAAATTTAGATGATTTTTATTTTAATGCTTGTAGGGTTTTTGTTTAAAATCTCCACATTACTGTATTATTTTTTTATTAACAAAATATTTATTTTACTGTAAGTTTTTAAAAAGTGTATTTTCCTCCTTGGTCCCTGGGTCAACATCTGCAGAGCTCAGAAACTGATGCTTGGTTCTGGACCTGCTCCTCTGCACACCTGGCCTGGTTCTGCTCTAACGATCTTCCTCTTCATCACCCTGCTCTCGCTGACTTTACACTTCACACTGACCTCCGTTCAACTTCTGCATCTTTTTCTTATTTTTCCTGCAGATTTGGTGCTTGACAAATAACTACCTCCTTCAGAAAGGAGAGGGATTGTTTCCCGTATGTGTTCAGCGGTGTGCCAGCGGTGTGTATGTGCATATGTGTGTGTGTGCGAGTGTGCAGCTTCTCGCTCTAACGCGGTTGATATTTGACTTTATTCAGATAAAAATAAAATAAAAATAAACACTGCAAAATATCACATCATGCTGATGGTGATCTGTTTTCTTGTTGCTGTGTTCATCTGTGACCATCTGCTCATACAAACTCATGTTCGTGCTGCTGTTTATAATGATGTTTTTCCACTACTATTAGGGCTTAGTGTATTACTAGTTGATGTTTCTCTTAGTTAATTCTAGATGTTATTACTGTTTTTCTCTTGCATTTGTTGTTGGATGTAACTGGGACCCCGTGTACATAATCTCGTTTTCATCACATGTACCACATGCGGTGCAAATGACAATAAAGACTCTCTGACTCTGATAAAAGACGTGGTGTGGATTATTTATCATACCTCTGATTTTACTTGACCTAACAACGAGATTTAAAATCTGTAGTTTTAACACTAATTGACCCACGTACCTGTCCCGGTGTGACAAACTCCGTGACTTCTGCATGATCTGACTGTGAAGCTGCAGACAAACGTGCTTGCGTGTAAGACCCGCCTTCCAGTTTCTGATTGGTCAAAACAATGTGAGCTTCAATGTGATTGGATGTAATCGCTGTCCATCAATCATTTTAAGTTGAGGCGGACCGGCTGGCTGAGGAGTTAAATTTGGATGCGCGCAAAGATTTTATTGTGCACAGAGAATGTCCGGGCAGTGCGCAATTGCGCACGTGCGCAGCTTAGAGGGAACATTGCTGATGCCACTTATACGTGTTGCGACGTGTACAGCGGCATGTACAGTAGATGCCACAGTCCCCCTAGAACCCATCCTAAGAGAGCATAAAGTGCCTGCAACAAAAGGAGCTTCATTACATGCAGATTAATATAAACCAAAAATCTAAAATTTGCTTGTTTTCATAAAAAGATGCTCACTAACCCTTACTACATGTATAGAATGTATAGAACATAAACAAGTCAAGCTTTTGGACACGTGCAGGTTTTTCATGCTCACCAGAAGTGATGCCCAGACTGTCAGCTTTCTCTTTGCCAACTTTCAGCATCTCCTTGTTGATGTCACAGACCACAGCCTTGGACTCTGGTGGTCCATCCTCTGAGGCGGAGCCGTCCTGCCACGGTGGCGTCCGGCTGGACTGCGCCGCTCGCAGCTTCTTCCTCTCTCGCTGATAACGAACGTAGTTCAGGAAGCGGAAAGCGATGTCGCCTGCGGTGGGAGGATCAACGCAGCGCAAATGTAACCGACTCCAGTGGAGGTTTGGCCGTGTGATCAGCAGGAGTGCACACGAACTGTTTTACCTGTTCCACCCGCCACGTCCAGGAGCCGAGCGCCAGGCTGAGGGTGCATGGCGTGCAGCAGCATGTCCTTCCACAGCCGATGGATGCCCAGACTCATGGCATCATTCATAACGTCGTACTTCTGAGCAACGTTCTCAAACACCTCATACACTGAGAAGACACACGGGACCTGGAATTTAACTGTTTTCAGACATAATCCAACTGACGTGCTGACCCCAGGGGAGAACAACCCAACACACACCTCAAACCAGACCTGGCATACGAGTCAGCAACAGAACCAGCTGGCAACATGATTTAAAGCAGGTGTGCCACAAGAGACTCCAGCTCCTCTCAAATGTTTTCTTGTGACTTCAACCAACATGGACAAGAACCTGAGAGATGTTTCAACTTGACAATGGGTCAGTTCAGATTTGTGCAGTTTGTGAGAGACATTCCTGTGTTCAAATCTCTGCTAAACACACATCTGTTTTCTCTGGCATTTCACACAGTGTGAGGTGACTTAGTGTTTTTGTTCTCTGCTCCTATGTTTTAATGCTTTTAATTAATTTTTCAGTATTATCATGTTATTTTTTCCATTAATTTTACTCTCATTGATGTTACTGTTAAGCACATTGTTAACAGCTTCTGTTTTAAAAGTGCTCTATAAATAAAGTTGACTTGACTATATGTCTACAAATATGTACCGGTACATTAAAGTACAGGTCTAGTATTAGAGGTCTAGTATTAGTGTATGGGTCTAGTATTATATTACAGGTCTAGTATTACTTTATAGGTCTAGTGTATTAAAGTACAGGTCTAGTATTACTTTATAGGTCTAGTATTATAGTACAGGTCTAGTATTATAGTACAGGTCTAGTATTATAGTACAGGTCTAGTATTACTTTATAGGTCTAGTATTATAGTACAGGTCTAGTATTACTTTATAGGTCTAGTATTAAGGATCTAGTATTAAAGTGCAGGTCTAGTATTACTTTATAGGTCTAGTATTAAGGATCTAGTATTAAAGTGCAGGTCTAGTATTACTTTATAGGTCTAGTATTAAGGATCTAGTATTATAGTACAGATCTAGTATTACTGTAGGCCTAGTCATAGACATCATTATATATGATACCTATGGGCCTAGTATTAAGGATCTAGTATTAGTACAGGTCTAGTATTAGGGATCTAGTGTTACTAGTACAGGTCTAGTATTACTTTATAGGTCTAGTATTAGGGATCTTGTGTTATAGTAAAGGTCTAGTATTACTGTATAGGTCTAGTATTAAGGATCTAGTATATAGTGCAGGTCTAGTATTACTTTATAGGTCTAGTATTAAGAATCTAGTGTTATAGTACAGGTCTAGTATTAGAGTTCTAGTATTACTTTATAGGTCTAGTATTAGGGATCTAGTATTATAGTACAGGTCTAGTACTGTATTACTTTATAGGTCTAGTATTAAGGATCTAGTATTATAGTACAGATCTAGTATTACTGTAGGCCTAGTCATAGACATCATTATATATGATACCTATGGGCCTAGTATTAAGGATCTAGTATTATAGTACAGGTCTAGTATTAGGGATCTAGTGTTACTAGTACAGGTCTAGTATTACTTTATAGGTCTAGTATTAGGGATCTTGTGTTATAGTAAAGGTCTAGTATTACTGTATAGGTCTAGTATTAAGGATCTAGTATATAGTGCAGGTCTAGTATTACTTTATAGGTCTAGTATTAAGAATCTAGTGTTATAGTACAGGTCTAGTATTAGAGTTCTAGTATTACTTTATAGGTCTAGTATTAGGGATCTAGTATTAAATTAGTACAGGCCTTGTATTAGAGGTCTGCTATTATTGTATAGGTCTGGTGGAGCTAAATATATTGATGTTGATTACAACAATCTTGGTCATGTATCTAATTTGCCTGCCTACAGATCATTTAGGTTTTTTATATTACAAAATATATAAGTAGTTTAGGCCCCTACAAGTGTTGGGGGTAGGTTTGTCATTTAGGCTTCAACCCAAACATGCGAGCACCGTAACAGCTCTTGACCAAAATGTTCTTTCTCACTTTACAAATACAGTAGGTACCGTATTTTCCGGTGTATAGGTCGCACCTTTTTATGTTTTTTTCAAGGCCTGCGACCTATACACCAGTGCGACCTGTATATGGCTTGTTATCACTTTCGGTGAAACAATTTTTAAATCCAGCTCATTTCACAATTATGTTCATTTATTAAGGAAAAGTTCAGCTCAGACACATATTTGCTATAATTTTTATCAAACAAATAATTGTTTTTAAGTGTTAATCTTCTTAAAAGCCTTGCTGTGCGCTCCTGTGGCAGACATTTGCAGCAGAGCTAAACGTAGGTGCGACCTATACACCAGTGCGACCTATCTAGGGATTTTTCCAGTCTATTGGTGATAATTGGATGGTGCGACCTATACACCGGTGCGACCTATACACCAGAAAATACGGTACATCACAAACCAACAAAATTAAAAAAAAAAATACAGTACTCTTAAAGCTACGCCACAGTTCAATTTGCAAACTGTAAAATAACCTGTCCATCATAAAAACTCACGTTTGTTGCTCCCAAACAATCCATAGTTGCCAAGTCCGCCTATTATAATCGACTTTGGGCTTGCCATTTTCTGCAGCCGCTTATGAATTAAGTGAGCCGCTTGTCGCGGGTTCTTGGGCTTGTTTTGATTGTAGAGTCGCGTATTTGGGCTTGTTATTCTTTGTTCTTTATTCTTTGTCTAGAGTGACAAGACTATGCTAAAATGAGCTCCAATAAGTGGGGAAATATGGGAAAAAATATGGGAGAAAGAGCACACACTTAAAGCATGATTCAGGATAGAGATTAAACAAAGTTTTTTGTTGACTTAGCTTACTACGAGTTTGCTGTCTAATTTTTATTTTTTAATTTGTACACATCCTTTATGATTAGGGATGGGAATTGATAAGAAATTATCAATATCGATGCCTTTATCGATGTCATTTATCGATTCGATTCCTTATCAATTCTGTTATCAATTCTCATTTGGGTAATAAAATATAGTAAACCATTTGTGTTCATAAAGAATTTATTTATGGATTTTTTCCCATATTTTTAGACTCATTTTTCGCTCTGATTCTTCGTTTTTCATTTTTGGCGAAAATGGTGCAGTACCAGTTTCGGCCGCTTTAGAGGCGCTGTAGGCAGCAGCCAGCAGAGGACTCAGAGAGTGAAGAGGAAGAGGGACCACTTCCAGAAGTTTATACCACTCATAAACCACACCGCGGATTTTTAAATCCAGCTGATTTCACATTTGGTTCAGCTCAGGAGCCCGTCTGCTATAGTGAGGTAAGAAATATATTTTTAAGCGTTTATTTAGCTAAATTTAAAGAAACAAAGCGTCCGGTTTGACCCGCCTGGCGCCTGCATAAAAATCAGCGAACTTTTTTTTTTAAATCCAGCTTATTTGAACATTTCGTTAAACTCAAGAGTACGTCTACTATTAAGTCAGCTAAGAAATATATTTTTTAAGCGTTTATTTAGCTAAATTTAAAGAAAGAAAGCGTCCGGTTTGACCCGCCTGGCGCCTGCCTAAAATTCCGCGAACTTTTTTTTTTTTAAATCCAGCTGATTTGAACATTTCGTTAAGCTCAGAAGGACGTCTGCTATGAAGTCAGCTAAGAAATATTTATTTAGACACCACCACGCCACCACCACTCGGGCGCGGCGCATGTCTGTGATGTCAGCGCTTAAACACGTCACCACCAGGAGTCTGCAGAACCGATAAGCTGAATCGTTAAGACAAGCATCCTACAATTCCATGGAATTGGACTTTTAAGAACCGGTTCTCTAACAGAACCGGTTCTCGGTTCCCATCCCTATTTATGATAGTCTGTTGTTGTTGTCCATTGTTGTCATCACTCTTCGTTTAAAATTCAGGTCTCTCTGGTAAATGAGTCCCAGAGGCCTAATGGGATTTATTTGTATAAATATGCAAAATGTATTTTTATTTTTTAGAGTGGATATGTTCAAGTGTTTAGCATAATTTTGCTGTTTATATGTAATGCTATAATAAATGTATGTTTATACTGTTTAAAAACTGCCTTTGTTTTAAACAATGGGGTGGGTTGCCAGTTGGGCTTGTTTTTGGGCTTGTTTCTGTCACATCTAGCAACACTGACTATCTGGCAACACTGTTGGTAGGCGGCGCTAAACAAAGATGGCGGTATTCGAGAAAGGGCTCATTAAATATTTATTGAATGTTGCTAAAGGCCAAGGGTTAACTGAACGAATTGTCCAAGAGTCCTTACGAATATGAAAACATAACGTAACCCGTCCTTTATGTTAAGTATTAGTTGGAAAGTTGCTGAACTCCAGATAGCAGGAATATTTGGTGAAGTTCTTCAACCCACCTCTTTTCGACTTCTCTGCCTCCGACACCGTCTCGAAGCCGAAATGTGTGTTCCTGTCCTCCGCGGCTCCGCTAAAACTGCGGCCAGGCGACGTTCTCCAACAGCAGCCCGAGCGACATGAAGCATTAGATAAGGTTGAGATGGCATTTCGTTTTGAAAGACGAGTCAACAGACCGGCCAACGATCTCACGGACGCGGCCATCTTGAGTGCGTGCGCAGCTCAGAGCCTCTTCCTCTGATAAGCAGCTGTGACGCAACTAAAGGCTGCTGCTGCCCTCTAGAGGTCATATGTAGAGTTGCACAGGGCAAGCCAAACAGCAAAGGGATGAAAACAATTTTAATTTGTTATTTAAAATGAGATTTATAGAAAAGAAATTGCTAAAAAAAATTATTATTTTAAAAATAAATGCGTGACAAGTCATTAACTTATTAGGTCTACAAAATGAAGAATGGACATTAAATTAATTATTTTAGTAAAATCTATATCTATCTGGAATAGTTGTAATAAAGTTATTTAGTAAAAATTACATAAAATCCATTTTTGCATATATTTATAGAACTTGTGGCTCAGTGTATGTGTAATGCTGATTGAAATGCTATTTCAGTGTCACAGCTCAAAGATTTTTGAGAGTACAGACAGCTTTTTTTGCATTTGATCACTAAACAAAGAGTCAAAAAAATCTTTTTTTTTTTGATAATTCATCCAAATAGTACATTTTAGAACTGCTATTTTTATTTTCCAACAAGAAAGAATATTAACAAATGCAAAACGAGTAGAAAAAAAGACAAGTGACAATGATGATATTGTTTATTTTCAATTCATTGACACTAAATTATAGAGTATTAACAGTTAATAGAGCTTGTGATTTATTGGTGTGTGTGTGTTCACTTGCTGTTTCAACCACTGCAGAAGGGAGCAGCTGAAAAACACACATATAAAAATAAACTGTAACAATAAATGTATATTGAGCATTTATAAAACTGCACAATAGGTTCAAAACTGCCCTAAACACTGAGCTTATTAAAATTATTTTGTCTCTGTTGGGTTTTTGTTTGTCTTATTAAACAGTTTTTATTCCAAAGACAGAGGTGGGTTTAAAGACCAGATATATGATGCAAAGTGTCTATTTTGGTGCTGAAAGTCTCAAACCCAGCTTTTCTGCTTTGTGACACTAATACTGTAATAATTATTCAAAACAAATGTGCAGTGCTGCTTAACGTTTGCAGAAGCAGAAGACGAGTCATGGAGCAGATTCAAGCTTTTTTTAATGTAATCGAAGCCAGCTAATCTTGAATATATAACATTTTAGCATAACAAGTAGAACCCAGGAAAAGCAACATCATTGTCTATTTTTGTACTTTTTTTTTGTACTTTTTGTTGCAATTTCTGCAGACTCTAGCAAAATGTCCCTTCTTTCCACAATACTTGCAGTCTGCTTCTCTAGCAGGGCATTGTTGCATATCACTGTGTCCTTTCTTGTCGCCGCATCTTCTGCACAGTACCTTTTTGTCCCGTTTTGCTTTTGTGACGTCATGTTTGTGCGACGCCTTCGGTTGTCTGTAGCGCGCGCTCCCGCTCGCCTGCGCGCTCCCGCTCGCCTGCGCGCCCACAATGTCCGGCTCTAAAAAAAAAAAAAAAAGTTAGCATGAAGCATTTCCTGTTGCTTTGTCACCAGCTCGCTCTGACGGGCTCTGATGGACTCACCCGTCTCCTGTTGGCGCTGGTTGAATGTCGCCCGTTCAAATGTAACATTCCTGCGGGCTGCGAAGTGAGCGTCCAGCCGTCCTCTAACAGTCTCGTACTCACTCGCTTCTTGTGGAGTTAGATGCAGGGAAGCCATTATGTCTTCTGCCTCGTGCCCCATGGTGTGGATAAGCGCGTTTACTTGGTTTTCATCCGCTTGTGTCTCCAAACCAGACGCGATACGAAACCTCTCGAAACGTTGTATCCACTTCGTCCAGTCTTCAGCTCTGAACGAGAACTTTTCTGGCGGGGCGACTTGAAACTGGTTCATGATGTTTTCGTTATTTTTTTTTTCTTCTCTTCGCTTAGTATTTTATACTTCTGACGCCGTGTTCTGTTCTGCGATGTGTGTATGAGGTACGCCTTTTATTACGGTCCGACCCGCAACACAATACAGCACAAAGATTCCTACCAACAGATAGCCTGATACTACACAAACTTTTTTTATATATATAATATATATATATA